>CAUYPK010128477.1:0-48223 GCA_963574355.1 Loris lydekkerianus
TATTTGAAGTTTGGAGAGCAGAAGTGAGGACTGTTAGAATTCTAATATGGTTGTGGACACAGGAAAGAGGTTTGTCTCTCTCACTTGAAGATAAAATAGTGCTTCATCTTTTTCCCAGAATCTAGCATATGACTTGGTGCACAGTAATGGTTTTAGGTTGGAAGTGATTCCAAGATTTACCTCATTTAGGGATGACCTGTTGTTAGAATCAGATTTCTGAAATTGGTGCTAACTTTCTTCCTTCCTCTCACATTTCACAGGAAACGAGTATTCTTTCTTTTTTTTTTTTTGAGACAGAGTCTTATTATGTGGCCCTCGGTAGAGTGCCGTGGCATCACAGCAACCGCAAACTCTTGGGTTTAAGCAATTCTCTTGCCTCAGTCTCCCGAGTAGCTGGGAAGAAACTAGTATTCTTTTTTTTTTTTTAATTTATTTATTTTTATTGCTAAATCATAGCTGTGTACATTAGTGCAATCAAGGGGTACAAAGTGCAAGATTCACATACAATCTGAAGTACTCTCATCAAACTGTTCAATGTAGCCTTCATGGCATTTTCTTAGTTACTGTATGTAGGCATTTGTATTCTGCCTTTAGTAAGTTTCACCTGTATCCATTCTAAGATGCACCATAGATGTGGCCCCACCCATTACCCTCCATCCACCAAAACCTCCCCCTCCCTTCCCCTTCATTGGTCCTTTCCCCATAGTCTTGTGCTATTGTTGGACTCTAGGCTTCATGTGAAAGCTATAATTTAGCTTCATAGTAGAGCAGAGTACATTGGATACTTTTTCTTCCATTCCTGAGATACTTTGCTAAGAAGAATATGTTCTAGCTCCATCCATGTAAACATGAAAGAGGTAAAGTCTCCATCTTTCTTTAAGGCTGCATATTATTCCATGGTGTACATGTACCACAATTTGCTAGTCCATTCATGGGTCGATGGGCACCTGGGCTTCTTCCATGACTTAGCAATTATGAATTGGCCCCAGGGCTTGTTCTTAATGGTTTTATTTGTTTACTTTTTGTGAAGTTGTCCTCTTAGAAGTGAGGAATTTGTATAATAAAACATGAGATGAGATGAGATGAGAAAATAGAGATCACTGTTTTCCAAAGTGGCTAGAGAAAGCATGTTTGTTTATGCAGGGTAATCACCTCATTCTGGTTTGCCCAGGACTGTCTCAGTTTTATCACTGAAATCCCCTTTAGTCCCTTGGCAAACCACAATAGTTGGCCATGTGCTTGTTTATAGCTACTGTGTTTATAAATCTTGCCATATTAGAATTATATACTTTCCCTACTAGTGTCAAAGGCTTTGCATCTAAAAGTAAGTATGGAAAATAGAAAAATAAATCTAAGATTAGCTAACTATCCTGTAAATGCTAAGCAAGCCAGAAATATTTCATGAATAGGACTGAATTTACTTTCGAACCATTTTTCTTAGTCATGAATCATTGCCATGTAGGAAGAGCTAGATATGCTTCAATAGTATGCTAAGCTTGTAAACTTCAGAAAATTAACCATAAGATAGTGCCTGACCCCTAGCATCTCATCTAGTCACTTTTTACAAACTTTCTAGTTTATTTTCCCTTTGCTCTTTGTCTGAGCAACAACATTCAGTGCTTGTTAAAACATACCTGTTGAAATCAGCTCAGTGAGCATTTTCCCATTTTGCCAGAGGGGGATATTTTTCTTTCTTCTTGGTGGAATGCTTGACAAAAATACAAATGCCCTGAAGGGAGCGTAAACTATGAGGGAAGTCAGAGGATTGCCAACCAGTGAGCTGCATGCATTACTAGGACACTCTTAGGCACAGCAATTGTTCTAAAGAGAAACACAAGGCTATTAGTTGCCCCACAGCTCAGGGCAACTCCAGCTAAAATGCTATTGTGTTATGAAAAAAGTATAATGAGAAAATCTAATATGTATACTCTGATCCTCATATGTATATTTTCTTCTGGTCATCTTATAGCCTTTTCTGTTGTGCTTATAAATTTGAAAAATAAAAATGATATGATAGAGCCTTTGGTATGCTTTAACATCTGCATGCCTTTTATTAACTTGTCATCTTGCTTGCAGCAGCTCTCAGACCAAGGAACATTGCCTACAAGAAACAAAAACTGCTACTTTCGTATCTTCACATTTGAAAAATAGCTGTGATTTTAAAGAACAGTTTATCATTATCAGGAATAGACGCATATCCACAGCAGAATGATTAAGACTTTTATAACTTTGTGTAGGTTCTTTTGACTAACTCAGAGATCCTTGACTTTACATTAAAGTAGATAAATGAATTAATGATGTGAGTCTCTAAGATGTAAGAAAGAATGGTATTTCTCTTTGATTGTTTTTCCCAAGCCTGTGAGAATTTGTGGATGGGCCCTTCACCTGTGAAACAGGTCCGAGGTGTGAATTACTTATTGCTTCCTCAACAGGTGGCTGCATGCATGGAGACCAACCCTGCCTACCCAAAGCAGTCTCTCCCCTCATTTCCACTTTATAAGATGCTTCAGGACCCTCTTCTCACCATAATGTACAACTAAAACTCTCATGGGAATGCTTATAGCAAATTCTGCAGATTCTTTTTAACGTAAGAGAAAACTCACATGATTCTATACGTCAATTACAATAATAAATAATTCTTTTGTTCCTACTCCAACCCTTGTTACCTTAAATCAAATTGTTTTGAAATTCTTTGACAACAGGGACTGATTTTTGTTCACCTTTGTACCTCTTGTATACAACACAACATACCATACAGCACATGTTGGTACTGAGGAAATATTTGTTGGTCATTTGAGTGGAGATTTGTCTTGTGCCTGATACGTTAATAAATATTTTTATATTTCTTTTTTTCTCCCCCCCCCTTTTTTTTTTTTTTGGTGGCTATGGGAGACACAATGCTATAGCAAAAAGCATTTAGAGGTTGTATTTTGTGGTTATTGTAGAATGCTGGACAGGGACTAATACTGATAGCTCCACATTTGGCAGTCATGGTTCAGTACTTCCCCTGTCACCCAGATGCTAGAGACAAAAGTGGTAAAGAGTTTATTCACTTTAGACTCTGTCTGTAAAAAAAAAAATAAATAAAAAGAAAGAAAAGAGAAGAAAGAAAGAAAAAAGAAATATTTAGTTCTATTGTATTGCTTTTCCCTTTTATTAACAGATTTAGGTTGATTTTTGGTGATAAAGATGTTTTATTTGGTCTCATTTATGAAAAGGCAGAGCAACTTGGAATACTTTCTGTCATTTTCCTACAATATCCGCATTAGCTCACCATTGGCATCCTAGTTCGACATAAAGTTCCATTCTTTCTCCACTGCTGCTACCTTTGTTCAGGCCATCAGCATTTTCTACTTAGATTTCTGCAAAAACTCTGAATTGGTCTCCAGTCTCCAGCTTTGTCCTTTATTCACCTCCCAATCTAGTCTATACCCTGGATGTTAAACAGATATTTCTGAAGGTCCCATATAGCACCTCACATGTGCCTCCTCTTTAAAAATATGTTAATATTTTCCCAGTCTTTAAGGTGAAATAGGAGTCCCAGTCTTGCTGGCCTGGGTGCTGCCTGCATCCAGCACCTTCCTGCAGGCTCTCTTCTCCCTAATAAAGTAGCCACACACAGCCATTTGTACTGCCAGCTGCCTCAAGACCTCCTGTCATAGGACTTTAGTACATGTGTTCCCTTGCCTAGAATGCCATTTGCCTGACTGGCTTTTACTTTTAGCAGCAGAGTTCATTTTACATGTCAGATTTTATCACTTTCTTTGAGATTATTTCCCAGGCTACTTTTCTTACCCAGTTTCCCACAGATAACAAGTACAGTGGTGTTTGTCTGTGGCCTAATGGCATCTGTCCTTTCCTCAGTTTTGGATCTTGTCACCTCTCTGCTACAAGGGCTAGTGTATTGGTTCTCTCTATATCATGAGCTCCTTGAGGATCAACTCTTCTGTAACCTCAGGCCTTAAAATAGTGCCTGAGACATAGTAGGTAATTGGTATTTGTTTGAAAGTAATTAACTTATTCCTAATATTAATTTTTTATTCATACTTATCTGTCTGTTGAAGTACATTTGTGGAAATAAAAAATCAAAGAGAACAGGGGTGGCGCCTGTGGCTCAGTGAGTAGGACACCGGCCCCATATACCGAGGGTGGCAGGTTCAAACCTGGCACTGGCCAAACTTCAACAAAAAAATAGCCAGGCGTTGTGGCAGGCACCTGTGGTCCCAGCTGCTCAGGAGGCTAAGGCAAGAGAATTGCGTAAGACCATGAGCTGGAGGTTGCTGTGAGCTGTGATGATACAGCACTCTAAGGAGAGTGACAAAATGAGACTCTGTCTATACAAAAAATAAATAAATAAATAAATAAATAAAAATAAAGTTGAGCTCTGCCACTCACAGTACATCCTGTATCACAGCAATCTTAGGAATTTGTCAGAAATGCAGATCCTCCAGATAAACCTCAGGCCTGCTGAGTGAGAATCTACTTTTTAACAAGGCTCAGAGTGATTCACAAACATTCAAGTTTGAGAAGAGCTAGAAGTGAGGCACGAACAAGAGAGAGCTGGGGGATGGAGGGACATGGGAGATGAGTAAGGTAATTGTTGGGTTAGACCAGAGGTACAGCCATTTGTCATCAGTCCCTTAGCTTCTCTACCAAGAAGAGGCCCAGCAAAGGACTAACTTGAGCTTTTCAAATGACTTGTTAGAAGACTTTTTCATCCTCTACACCTGTGGCTGGCTGTCTCCCAGCACCTGTTAAAATAGTGATACTGACAAGATAATTCTCAACTACTGCGGAGAAATTTGGAGTAATTTATCTTTGTTATCCCAAGGGTAAAACTCTTCAGAGTTTCACCAAGTTGAAAAGGAGGAAAAGAATATGCTCCTTTGGCCCTGTTATACACTGTTGAAAGCCAAAAAAGACTGACCCCAAAAATCTGGTCTAGTTGAACGGCAGCCAGGCCATGAAATGGAATCCCAGAAATATGTGCTCTTACTTTTCTCATGCTGACAGCTGAAAAGAATAATGTTTTGGACTTTGTATACTTTTTCTGTACTACATAACTATCTCTAGGTCACTTATGTGGACCCAGCTTTGTTATATCAAATATGTGACCTCTTCATATGTCTCAGTTTTAATATCTGTAAAATGGCAGTGTATGACAACTCTTGGGACTACCCTGGTCTTTTCACCTGTCTTCACACTTTTCACACAGAGTATTCTGATCTGTATGAGTCATTTAACTAATAACACTTTGTTGTCTGTCTCCACCTGCTTCAAAGTATTCTGACAAGGTGCTTCCTTTGGATTTGGGGGTTTTAAGTCCTACATTTATTAAATTCGTGAGAAATATTTTATCAACTAAAATATGTACAGACATTGTGAGTACTTCTACATATAAGCAGTGTTAACCTAGTGTCAATCCTCTATTTTTCTCGTGATAAAAGTGGCATGCTGAGACATTTCAATAATTGTGGTATTATGCTAGTGAACAGATATCTTCATGTCATATGATAAAGCCATTAACTGCAGAGCAAATATTTATGGATAGGAAGACGCAGGAAGTCCTCATTTATATGCATTCTAATATTTATATCAATAATTGTCAACATTAAAGACCTCTTGAGTCTCAGAATATCTGTGGATGGTTCTTTATAATGTAATAGGCCATCACAGTTTAGAATATTCTACTTACTCTATTATTAAAGTCAGGTTTCTTAATATTATGCCTCAGTTTCCTCATATGTAAAAAGTAAATCATAATAGTACCTACTTCAAAGTTTGAACATGAGAATTAAACAAGAGAGTTCATGTAAACCTCAACCCTGGCAATTAGTAGGGAACCTATTAATGTTAGCTTGATTCTTTCATAAAATTGCCAAAACCCAAGGTTGGCAATATTCATATGTATTATTATTGAATTAGTTCAAATCTAAATATTAAGTAGCTTTATGTGCTTTGACATATAGGAGTAATAAAAACCTAGGCTTAGTGCGCCCATTGTATCGCTGAAAAAAAAGCCATCGTTATTGTTGTGATTTCTACTGAGCAGTCAGAAGCCAAGTTAGCTCCTCTTTAGGACAGCCCTAACCAAGAAAAGTTAGGCTCAAGTTGGGGTGTGTTGGTGTGGTGAGACACAATGTGGAAATTAAACGAAAATACACGGAACATAAAAGTGCATCACTTACCCGTTTCACAGAGGGGAGGGGTGCCAATGGGATGCTGACAAACGTGTGAAGTCATTAGGATGCCAAACGAACAAGTGAGGCATGGGCAGCAAGAGAGAAAGAGGGAGAGGACTGGGGGAGGTGGGGGGATGAGCCTTTCTAAGCTTTCCTGCAGAAGTGGAGTATTGACAAGTTTAAAGAATGTGCTCCCAAAGAGATTGACACGTTTCTGGTGTTGCCCTTTAGATTGATCATGGTCAGCAGCTGTGGCATATGTTAAATTTTTTGGGTAAGATGAAGAACAAATGGGCTATATTGCAAATAAACACAGAGGGAAGGAAAGTTTTTACTAATCCAAAAATACAACTGGGTTTCAAACAATATGTCCGGCCTCCAAATGGACGCCAAGGCTGGAACTACAATAAATAAATTCAGGACAATAATTTTTCCAGTGATACCTAATTGTATCTCTCAGATTCCTTTGGGAACTAGTTAGGGCGTCAATCAATCAGTTAATCACTGTACATATTTGCCACTTTTCTTCCCCTTCTTAAATATACCTAAATTCACAAAACATCTACATTGATCAAACCTCCAAAACTCATGAAAGAAGGCAGAGCCAATACAGAAGCCTAAAGGCGGCCTGCACACAGTGCTCTCAGGGAAGGGGCCAAGTGGCCAGTAGGTGCTCACCTGCAGATTTGTTGTTTATGGGAGAGCATTGGGAATCAACACTGTGGTGATGGGAGTCCCTAAAAGTGAAGTAGGAAAGTGAGGTACCTACCCCACAGGATCTGAGGTACCTAAAGAGAGAACTGTAGGGCTCCAAACCTCCCCTGCTGACACTGCAGTCAGAGCTGCCAGAGGGCCCCTCCCCTGCAGCTGGCCATGGGTCTGATCCAAGAAACTGGAGACCATGCTGTGGCTTTGATCCAGAGAGAAGGCACAACGGGGTCCTGTTGCTTCCTGAGCCCTGGGTACTACCTCTGGTAACATGCTGAAGTCCTAGCTCCAGAGTCTTGTATCTACATGGGGTCACATTATTGCTCCTGCCTCCACAGCAGCTCCAGCCAGGCTGGGGAGGGAATGAAGAGGCTGGGAAGTCTCTCCCATCCCATCACCCGGTGTGCCTGCTATGTGCTGCTCCCATATACCCCTGTCTTGTTTGAACTATCTGTGACAATCACAAGGGATGATGCAGGAGAGGAGCAGTGTAAATTGCTCATAGTGCACCTGTCAGGTCAATCCTCTAAGTAGGACTCCCAAATCTTCAGTGAACAACAGTTTCCAGCAGAGTAGAACAAGGGAACCATGTAGCCAACTGTTGTAAGCTGACAGAAGAGGTTTGAAATGAGATAAAACCAGTCAAAGAAGTGTGGCAGCGTTAAAAAATACATAGTTTTGACTCTCCAGAACCATCACTCTCTCAGGGAATTAACTTCAACTAAAAGGAAATGGTTGAAATATCAGATATATAATTCAGAATATAGATCAAAGTAAAACCAATAAGATTGATGAGAAAGTTGAAAACTGACATAGAGAAACTGCAAGGATAATTCAGGATATGAAGAAAAAAATCAATAATGAGATAGAAAATATAAGAAAAAATGAAACAGAACTTCAGGAAATGAAAATGTGACATAGGTGATTTCAAAATACAATGGAAAGTTTTAACAATAGACTAGTAAACCAAGCAGAAGAAAGAATTATGGAGCTCAAAGACAAGGCTTTCAAATTAACCCAATCAGTGAGAAATGAAAGAAAAAAAAGAAAAAAAAAAAAAAAGAAATCTTACACTCTAGCTGTGACTTTAAAATGAAATTATTTTAAGGCAGTCTGAAAAAGATTTTCATATTTCTTTTTAACCAATTAAAATTTTTTTTGAGTGAGATTAATAATAATTTATTATGAAGCATCATCATAGTCAGAAACCAGCATTTAGATAAAATCAAAGCTGAAATAAAAGAAAATAAAATGTAGATCAAGAAATAGAGAAATCCAAAATGCTTATTGATAAAGAGACAAATACTTAAAAGTAGCTAATGGTAGTTAAACTGTACTTAGATTTTAATGTCTTTCTTAGCTACTTATCTTTCTCTGGTGAGTCAGTATTATAACTCCAACCTTTTTTTTTAATAGTGGAGTAGGAGTCAATTCTTTTATAAGCTAATTTTCTTTCTTTTTTTTTTTTTCTTTGTTTTTGTATTGTTGGCGTTTCATTGAGGGTACAAGAAACCAAGTTACACTGACAGCATTTGTTAGGTAAAGTCCCTCTTACAATCCTGTCTTGCTCCCAAAAGGTGTGGCACACACCAAGGCTCCACCCCCTTCCCTCCTTCCCTCTCTCTGCTCTTCTTTTCCCCATAAAAAATTTTTTTAAAGTGCAAAAATCTCAGAACACATTAACCACTGCCCCTACTGTTCTTTGGTTGTAAATTTATTTTTTCCCCATAAGGTCATGGTTTTGATGGTGGCTGTTATAGGGACAGGGAAGATTAATGCTCTTTAAGGAAAGGTCAATATATAACTGAAACTTTTTTTCTTCTTTTTCTGCCTAATATTCACCATCCATAATTATTTTTATACACAACTATTCATAATTATATAATTTCTAAAAAGGAAACGATTTCTCTCCATTTTCAATGCCTCAATGCCAAATTTGATGACATTGTAGCAGAAAGAATGGCCTGGAAAAGGGTAAAAACATTTTTTTGTCTTTTTAAAATCTCCTGCACTCTTTTGGGGAATTAAACTTTGCATCATTGCCTCAGACTGGTGGTCAGGAGGGGAGCACAGTGTCTTTTGTTCTTTATACTACAGGAGATGGCTCGACAGAACTGCCCAGGAGGAGGCCTGCGTGAGCTGCGACCAAGAGATTGTCTTCACTAGAGATGGGATGACAAGAATCATCAACTGTAGTTGAACAACAATACCCTAAAGCTGAAAATTGTTCCTTTAAAAGTTCTGTATTTCTGTTTATAACTAAGATTTTGGCATTTTTAGACAGGAATCTCCATCCTTCTGATTTGCTGGCAAATTAATAAACCCCTTTTTCCTTTTATTTAACCATTTATCCTCATTACTCTGATATAGCTTAAGTCTCAGGAACAAGTGATAAGCTTTTGGTAACAAAATCACCCCACAGAGTTCATCTGTCTAGAAACGGTTTTCCTTCTTTTGTATGGCAGAGGGAAGCAGTAATCTGGGGTGGGAAAGGGTACATTGTGAGGAGTTGTCCTGGAATCACTGCCTCAGTGTTGACCTCAGGGCCTCAGTTTAAGGTACAGTTCACCCACAAACTAAATTGTGAATTTCACTCTTCTGGAAAAGCATTTTCACAACAAACTCCACTCTCTAAGCTTTTCTCATTCACTGATCTTATTTCTAAATGTAGGATTAAAGTGCATCATTTCACCAGGAAATAAAATCAGAATTAAGTAACAGGGACCTTAAGGCAGGTGGTCTTTGCAAATGGTTGGTCTTAATCATGTCATATTATCTATTAATATTTAGGGAACTTATTTATTGTAGTCTCTCATCCATAAGGGTAGTTTGCATCTTCAGTTGTTTAGATCCACTGTCCATGTGATCCTAGCCTGTCTTAGCACATGCACACAGCCTGGTCTTAAAATACTCTTTGATTTGTGTCCATGGCTCTCTTTGTTCTAATTATTGAAACCTAAGCATTTTTCTTTTGCACATTACTGGGAAATAAATCTCTCATTCTGACAGTGTCTCTACATTCTAGCTCCATCACCACCTCTAGGGCTGTCTATAAGTGTCTTCTTAATCTCTTTTGGTGTTCCTTTCTTCCTTCTGGGACACATGACCCCACCAGTCTTTCCTACATCAGCATATAAAGTAGGTTGTAAGTGGTGGTGCCCACAGAGGAGGCCATGGCAGAGTTTAAAAGGGGAGGGTGACCTGCCTGGGCAGTATGAAGGTGGCATCTGTACTCTTTTACATGGGGCCTTAGGAGGTGAGTAAATTCTACAGCTTACCTAGAAATGTAGGGTCTTTGGCATGGAACTTCAGGAGGTGGGGCTGGCCAGACCCTCTGTGTTTTTCTCTTAGGAGGACAGGAGTGGGGAGAGAAGAAGGGGGAAGGGTTCACTTGTGGTTGGGTGTGAGCCCCAGCCCCAACTAATACTCTCTGAAATCACTCCTTCTCCTTATTTTAAAAGTGCACTCCACAGGGCGTCTGGTAAAAGTTGTTTCTGTGTGAATGAAGCTAGTATATGATGCCCCATGATCATATCAATGTACACAGCTATGATTTAATAAAAAAAAAAAAAAAAAAAGAAAGTCAATACTTAAATCCACTAGAGGTATGTGATCTTTCAATAATGTATTTTGGAATTCTAGTTGGTCTTTTTGTTTTGTTTTCATTCTTCCTCTTAAAAAAATGCCTTTCCATAATACACCCAGAAATGTGTTACATTGAATGTAAATCACGCTTGTCACATCACTAGCCTCATTGATTTTTAAATCCTTAGAATTGAACCTAAATTTCACACCATGGTTATTAGGACCCAAGTGAGTTGGTTTCTCTCCCTTCATTGGTCCTTCATTTAGATCCAGCCACCTAAGTTTTCTTTTCTTTTCCTCAAAGCTTCCAGAATTGCTTTTATTCTAGAGTCTTTTACTGGCTTGGTTCACCCCCTGAATCCTCTTTTTCCTAATCTTTGCATGATTCCCTTTCCTTTATTTAATGTTCTTTGTAGCACTTATCTTAACCTATCTCCTTACATAATTACTTGTTTCTTTTTTTCTTCCCTTATAGAAAAGAGGATTCATAACTTTAGGGACTTTGCTTTTATCTCTGCTATTACTTCAATGCCTAAAATACTGCCAGGCACATAGCAAATGCTCAATAAATATTTGATGAAGTCATTAATAAATGGTGGTTTTGGCATCAGAAATATAGTATTATAATAAAAAGAGCCAACATTTATCTGATGTTCATTTAATGTCAGGTGAGTTCTAAGCACTTTAAATGAATTATCTCAACCTTGACAGTGGCCCCATGAGATTTATATCATAATAATGATTTTCAGGCATGTAAAACATTGGAGTGGTAAGTTTGAAAGCCAAAGCTAGTTACTCTGATTTCATGACCTAACCCAAATGTTACCTAGAATCTTATAAATAAATGTTTTTATAATGGTTGTTGTAATGTATACAAACCTTAGTTCTGCTATTTGTAAAATAGATTACCAGTTCAGAAGACCTTGTCAGGGAAGCAGACATTTATGCATAGTGTATGCTGTTATGTAGAGAGGCTCACAAGAAATGATTAATAAATGGTTATTTGTATGAGGATGACGGTGGTGGGAGTTCTGATGGTGGTGTGACTGCTGCTCTGTAAGATGCCCAGCACAGGCTTCGCTTCTCCACTAGCATGAATCAGCCAGGACAGAAACGGCAGGAGGCTGCCGTATGGGGTGATGAGGAGTCTTAGGAAACGTCAAGCTTCTAAAGCTGGGGATGAGAGTTGACATCTCCTATGAATCTAAGCTCCAGGGTGGTAACTCTAAGGACCAGGAGAATGCAGAGATAATTCAGCATAAGGAAGGATGAGTTCAGGGCCTACTCTTGGTTTGGGGTAAAAAAACTTTAGGATAAAAATAATGAAGAACCATAAAATTCAAATCATGATAATTATTATCAGATTGTCTTCCAGCTGGTGCCAGGGGTGTGAGGAAACATGAACAACAATAAAAATAACTGTCACTGGGGCTTCTGAATCAGCTGAGGATTTTTTTTTTTAATAGCAAGTCATCAGCTATTTTAAACAGCAATATCTTAATGTGGCAGAAATCATAATCATGTGGCAGAAATATTTAAGCTGTTTTATGTGTAAATGTTGTTTTATCCTCAGAACAATTCTATGAAGTATATACTATTATCACCATGTTTAATATGACAAACCCAATAGGCACAGAAAGATTAAATAAGTTTCTTAAGGTTGCACAATTATCAAGTGGCTTCTGGAAGTCTGCTGATTTAGATGAAACAGATGACTAAACTAGAAAAACCATGGAGATGGTTTCATCAAGCCAGAGAATCCATCAAAGGCTTAAGTGAAAATATTGGTACAAGTATTGAAAAGTATAATGATGATTTCCAAAATTTCATTTAAAGAAATTATAGGAGGTACTCAGCATATCATTATCTCATGAATTAACATCAAATTTGATGATCAAGATGTGAGATTTTTCCCTTCAAAGTATATTTAGTGTTTGAGTAACGGCACTATAATGAAACTCCCCATTTAATTATGTAAGCACAGTTGCTTACTCCTTTTATATCTACAATTAGAAATAGAATTTTGTTTGAACTCTGTTTCATCTCTCGGCCACAATTATATTAATTAGTAGAAGGAAAGAAGCCTCAGCCATGGTTAATTAGTAGAAGGAAAAGAAACTTCATTTAGCTTATTATACATATTTTTATGTAAGATTATTATATTTTATGTTTAATGATTTTCAAATTTTAAAATCCATTTATGTTCTTTGGTAAAATCATGTTAACTTATATTTTTAATTTAACTCAGAAGAAAAATATTAATAAAGGTTCTTATGGTCATATATTTTAAATAAAAATTAAATTAATATGCATAGTTTTGTTACAGACTATACAAAATTAAACATCTTAGTCATAAATTATTTGCCTACTTGAATATCTAAAAGAGTTTTCCTAGGTATTCTTCTAATATTTGTATGCTTTCAGGTGTTACACCTAAATCTTTTATCCCTCTTGAATTAGTTTATGTATATGGTGAAAAATAGAGGCATGTGGCTACCTGGCGTCCCCAGCACCATTCATTTAATGGGACATCCTTTCTCCAGTGTATGCTCTTTTCCTGATTTGTCAAACATCAGGTGGTTGTAGCTGTATGGTTTTATTTCTGAGTTCTCTATTCTGTCCCACTGGTCTATATCTTTACTTTCATCCCAACTTGCTGTTTTTACTACCATAGCCGTGTAGTATAATTTAAAAGTAATGTGATGCCTTTTATTTTTTTAGTATTGCTTTGACTATTGGACTCTTTGGTTTCCTTTGAATTTTAGAATTTTATTTTCTAGATCTGTGAAAAATGATATTTTGGTAGTCTGATGGAAATTGCATTAAGTAAGTAAATCACTTTGGGTAGCATTCTCATTTTAACAATGTTGATTCTTTCAGTCCACAGGCATGGCATATTTCTTTATTTGTTTATGTTATCTACAGTTTTCTTCCATCATTGTTTTGTATTATAGTTTTTCTCATAGAGATCTTCCACCTTATTTGTTAAATATATGTAAGGTATTTTATTTACTTTGCAGCTGTTGTAAAGGGTATCAAGTTCTTGGTTTGACTCTCAGTCTGACTGTTTTTGGCATATAGGAATGATATTGATTTGTGTACATTGATTTTATAACCTGAGACTTTACTGAACTTAGCCATCAATTCTAGCAGCCTTTTGGTACATTTGTTAGAGTTTTCTAGATATGAAATCATATCATCAGCAGACAGGGATAGTTTGACCTCCTGTTACTTGATTTGGATGCCATTTTTTTTTTTTTTTTTTTTTTTTGGATTTATATATCTTGCTCTTTATTGGATGTGTCTTTTTTTTTTTTTTTTTAATTTTTCACTTTCCTAATTGCTCTGGCTGTCACTTCCAGTACTATTTTGAATAGAAATTGTAACAGTGCCCATTGTTGTCATTTGTAAAAAAGGGATATATAATATTTTATTTTAAAATCTTGAAATTCATAGCCTACTAGAAATATCCTTTGCAATTACTTGAACATAGACAAAAATTTCAATAGTAACTTAAAAATTCAGATTACATAACTTTTTAAATTTTCTTTGAGGTACTTGAATGAAAAAGGTTGAAACCACTCCTGAAACTCCTGGAAGACATTCAGTGGATAATCCTCATGCCAGAGATGACAGCAAGAAAGAGTAAATTGAGGAAGATTGTATGTAGGGATTTGTGGGTTCTGTGTTTTTTCCTCCTTTCTAGGTTTGTGTCCTGAGAAAGTACAAAATTCCAGAGGGGCAAACAACACATACACGTCCTGGTGTTTTAGGTAAAACAGGCTTTGGACATGTCTCTCAGTACAAAGCAGGAATGGCAGAAAAAAAAACTCCTGTTTCTGTACATTTGTTTGTATGTAGCAGAAATTTCACCTTCCATGAATAGACTTTGCAAGCAACAAGAGATAACTCAGTGGGTATTTGTGAACTGATAGCAAAATTACATTGAGTCTATGATGTCATTATAGATGCCAATTTAGATAAATGCCAGGAAAGGTCAATTGGGCTATTTAGATATAATATGAAGTAACAGAGACAAATGCTCAGATGTAAGAAATGGTTTTGTATTCCTGTTTGAAAAATAATAGCACACACTCTAAGTACTCTACATATATTATTTTATTTTCACAATGTAATGACTAATACGTGTAAATATTATTATAATTCCAATATAGAGAAAGCAACAATTCATCAAGAGGGATTAAATAACATTTCAAAGTTGTGCCATTTAAAAGTGAAGAAATGGGAGTGGGAACTTGAAGCTGAAATTGAGGTTCATTTTGAAATAATTAATACATTAAATATAGGTTTATAGATTTGTGGGCACATGATTTATGAATAAACACACACACAGCTATGTGCAAATAAAAACATCACCAGGACTCCACTGAATGTTCTGAGCTAGTGGGGCTTGGGTAGAATCTCCATTTTTTGTTTCCTGCTTTTCCTATCTGTGAAATAAGCTTGACCCTCAGTGTCAAAACATAGCCTCAGTGTCAAACCATTCTTCATCATCTTAAAGAAGGTAATTTAGGGCAGTACCTGTGGCTCAAAGGAATAGGGCTCCGGTCCCATATATGGGAGGTGGTGGGTTCAAACCTTACCCTGGCCAAAAACTACAAAAAACAAAACAAAACAAAACAAAACAAAAAACAAACAAACAAACAAAAAAACCCAAGTGAAGATGGTTGTAATTTAGACCCAAAATCAATTTAAAGAAAAAATTGAAACATGTAACTGTATTTGTCTAGGTAGAATTATAGAATATTATGAAAAATCCTAAGAAAGTAGAAAATTCCCTATATCTCCCGAGGCAAGGATAAGTATATTGAAAAATATCCAGAAAAATGATAGAAATGACTTTTATTTTCACAATAATTTCATCACATATTCATTTTTCCTTGCAGAAATAATTATAGTTTTCATCTCATAAAATCTTTGAGTGACCCATATTTTGGATGAATAATTTAGAACAAAAATTAAGAAATAGAAATTCACCCTGATTTTGTACTTGGGAATTGAGGTCACCTTACATAGAATAAACAGTTTTAATGTGTTTGTTATAATGTCATGCTGTAATAGCACTTCATGTAAGTAACACTCAAGCAGGGCAACATAATAGCCCTGAGAAATACACAATTTAAACTATGTGGAAAGCAGTGCTTTATGAGGTGCATAGACAAATACACTAGAGTCACTTAAATGAAGATAGCTTTTTTTTTTTTTTTTAACCTTGGAGCTAGTTCTTTCAACTCCCCATACCTGTGTAGTATGAAAGTAGAATTCTCGTGAAACCATAAAAATTGAAATGTATACCTAAGTTCCCTTAAGGAATTTGGCAAAACTGAATTTCACCAATCAGCATATACATAGAATTTGTTTGGATTTGTTGTGACTTTTTTCGGCGGGGGAGGGGGGGCTTGTATTGTTGTACAAAAGATGCTTGGCTTAAAGGATGGTGTGATTATCTCTTAAGTGAAAAAAAAAAAAATCCACAATGATCATCTATAGCTTTGTCATGAAACAGAATTAAATAAAAATTCTCAATGCCTCTGGTTAAATAAACACTTCTGCTTATTTAGTCTGCTTTTTCTTTCTTTCTTTTTTTTTTTTTTTTTGTCTAGACTTAAGCTTTTTAACAGGCTATAAAACAAAGCTGAATGTCTTTCAGTATTAGCTATCAAAGGAGATGTAGGAAGCTGTCATCTTCTTTAAAAAATATCATTACCTAGGTAATAGAAATGTAAAGCATCAGCAATACATTAAAATTATGAGGATACACTAAATATTTTTAAAACTTAGGTTAAATTGGGGCGGCGCTTGTGGCTCAGTGAGTAGGGCACCAGCCCCATATACTGAGGGTGGTGGGTTCGAACCCGGCCCTGGCCAAACTGCAATAAAAAATAGCTGGTTATTGTGGTGGGCTCTTGTAGTTCCAGCTACTCAGGAGACTGAGGCAAGAGAATTGCCAAAGCCCAAGAGCTGGAGGTTGCTGTGAGCTGTGATGCCACAGCACTCTACTGAGGGTGATAAAGTGAGACTGTGTCTCTACAAAAAAAACAAACAAAAACAAACAAACAACAACAACAACAAAAACTAAGGTTAAGTTGAAATAAAAGCCAGGAAGATACTGATGAATAATCAGGAAATTACAGAGTACAGAATCATCCAGTTGAAAGATCTATCAAGACAACTTTCGGTTCTTATGGTTTCATTTTTCTCCATTCACGTTAGTACAGATCGAAAGCCCAGAGGTAGACAGAAGAAAACAGTAATAGTTCTGTCATTCAAATGTGTTACTGAAGTATGGCTTCTTTCCTCACTTTTATGAAAACTCATTTTACCTGGTCAGGTGTTGCCTGTTCCAATGGCTGCAGGTGCCTACCTATTTCACTGGCCTTTCACTTGACCTAGACAACACTTGAAAGATTCCATCCCGTTTTAGCAAGATGACACCTTCTCAATAAGCAATATTAAGACATTCATTGAATATTTACTATTTGAAATATTCTAACACTTTACTGGTATGAAGTTGTGTAAAAAACTAAAGAAAGAAAGAAAGTTGTCTAAAGAACTAAAGAAAGAAATTTAAAATCTTTCCCAAAATATGACAGTGAGCTTGCTTTCATATCTAGGCAGTCTGGCCACAAACCCTTGCATTCTTAAACAATATGCTTTTTTCCAATGTAGACACAGCATACTCTGAACGATTATCTATAGATACAGGTATATGTACAATACTAAAGCAAGAAGAAACATGTATCGGCCAGCTTAGGTATAAAATATGCTGAAAATATACACAGAGACAGATAACAATGGATGTCTTTGGGATGGGAACTTGGACAGATGAGGACAGTGGCACTAGAAGACTTTTACGTGTGTACCTTTTTGAAATTTTTAAATTTTGAAATATCTAGATGTATTACTTCCATAAAAATTGATGAATAAATAAAAATTAAAAATTTATAAGAATTCTGGAGATTCTATTATGTTAACAAGTTAAGCATACATTTTTAAAAAATGCTAAAGACCTCCTTGGGAAAATTCAACATGTTTTATTTTGCCAGGCCAGTAATTTCTTCAATACCCAATTGAAGTTGAGTGTGATAATTAGATTTAGTTTGTTTACTTACACAGAGTGAACATTCACTGTCATGACAGTTTCATCATGCTAAAACCTATTCACAAACCTACGTTTGGGGGAAAAAAGTGCATTTCTAGAAAATTTCATGTACAGTACAAATGGAAAACATAGTAAGTCATCGAATAGTCAAACTACATGAAATAAAATCACTCAAACAATGTTCAGTATACATTAATGACATTTTTGAGAATGATAGTTTTCTTTACATTTGGCAGAGTTATGATCAAGAATTTTTATAATCTTAAAAAAGTAATAGAAGTATACACAATTTAATAATGCACAAACCAGAAAGTATTAAATAGCACAAGTAATATAAATCTAAACACCCCTACTGTCTATCATTTTGGGCTGACATGAAGCAAGAAAAACTGTGACTAAAACAATTTTGATTTTACGTCTGTACATAGAATCCATTGGCCACAAGCACAAAAGATGATTTTGGCTTTACCATGACTCATTTCTATTTGTGCGTGTAGAGGAGAAATGAAGTTTAAGTACATCTATTAAGCAGGCAAACCATTTGTATAATATACTGCTTTAGAGAGTGCTTTTAGAATCACATACACAGAACAGTGTGATTTTTTTAATGAAGTTTGGTGATACGTTGTTTATTTTAACTGTTGTTTTTTTTTTCCATATTGAGATCTTACCTTGTAATATTGCTATTTATTACCATCACTGAAATAACAAACCCTATTCTTAGATTCTTACTAATGATCACATTAATTTTGACAATGATTTTAGTTCACAAAGCTTTATACTGCAATGCTTAAAAAAGCCATACATACAGCTACCTTGATTACTTTCTTCACTGTTAATTACAAATAAAAGTTTTGTATTAGATTTTGATTAAGTATATGATGTAATTTCTGTTTTTACCTGGAAATATAAAAATGTATTAAAAAGTAAATAAAGTGAAAAACCCCAAAGTTGTGCTTTTAAAAGAAATAGGAGAAAATGAGAAAATTTTCCCTATCTTTCACACCTAATTATTATTCAGAGGAAATAATTTTAGTATAACTTTGATAAAATTATACAATCACAAAATTGGAATTCTATCTACCAGAAAACTTAGCACATGTACTTTTATAGACCAGTAAACATACGCACCATCATTCTTTTAAAAGAATGTCTATTTTTATTCATATTATATTGGTTATTCCTTTTCTGGGCCTAATGAGCAACTCAATACCACATTCAAAAGATCATTAAAAAATTAAGTGTCTTAAAAAATCAGTAAGATATCTGAAATTGGTTTTAATAAAAGTGAGAGTCATTGAATTTGAATAATGAAATTGAAAATTACCCACATTTGTTATAAATATTCTTAATAAACTTGCATTTTCTACGTTGAATTTTCTTATTTTTAACTATGGAAGTGTGATACTTCAACATTTTTTTTCTTCTGCTATTGTTTGATTTGCCAAACAGACAAGAAAATTAGAATAAAAGTAGTAACCACTCAACAGTGCACGATTACATTCTTTGAGTCTAGCATAATTTAAATAACTTCCAAAAAAAAGAAAAGCACTTTTCTTTGGAAGGTGAGAACATAAACCTAACTGTTTCACTGACACAATCCCTCGCAAAAATCTTCCTGAAAAATACGGACACAGATGTCAATGACAGATATCAGCAACCGATTGTTTTTACAATCTTAAAAAATAACATACTTCAATGGAAGCACATAAATTCATCACTTTCTCTTTATGAATCACTCATGTTTTTATATAGCTTTTTGATGTCTTCTTCCTTGTCTTTTATCTATATTACCTTTCTTTTGAAAGCCACTTGGTCACATGCATTTATATATATATATATATGTGTGTGTGTGTGTGTGTGTGTGTGTGTGTGTGTGTGTGTATGTGTGTGTGTGTGTGACTTTTACTATGGGAAAGTTGTGATTGTGGAATTTGTTTTCATATATAAAATCACTGACAATTAGAAATGTAAAGTCCCAAAGCAGGAAAGGAATATTATAGGGTTTTAGCCCCTGTTCAATGAAGGGATATAACAACAATTCTAGCTTTGTAGTCACCGTCTTCATTTTGAAAAAAAGGTGAATAAAGATATAAATAAAATCTGGGTTAAGTTAAATATTTATATGCACCATGAGGACCATGACATGTCTAGTGCTAGTTGATATCATACAAGAAAATGCATGCTCATTTCAGTTCATGTTCAGCTCTCTTTAGGAGTAATCACCTTTCTCAGGAATTTCTCATGAGTAAAGCCCGAGACTCTCTGCCCAGAATTTGATGGTGAAAGATAGAGCACTTGTTACTGGAAGCCTAGGGCCTGTGGGAGAGAATGTTATGACTCTGGCAACTGATTCCTCCTGTTTCTACTTTTCCGGCTGTTGATGAGAGCCTTTAACTTGCCATAGTCCCCTCTCATCTTTTGCAGTTCGTCTCCCTGTTGGTGCTGCTGCCGAGTATCTTTGCAGTACTGATTAATCATCTGCATTTCGGAGTGGCTGAACGCCCCCATGACATCTTTTGGGTGGAATGGTAAAGCCCTCACAGAACTGGCCCAGGTCCAGGGGGACCATTTGTCTGTCACGACAGCCACCATCTGGGAATCTAAAACTTTGAAGTTGATCTTGGCTATGGTCTGCTTGAAGCTGTTCTCTGTTGCAATGCAGTGATACAGTCCTTGGTCAGAATCTTGAACAGAGCGGATCAGGAGTCCTTGTGAAGTAGCAATGATTCGTTCATTTAGTTTGACCTGAAAAGAGAGGCATCTTGAAGTTCTTAAAACTGAACTCTTACTTCTTGAAGAACTATGGCCAATGTGTATAGATAACGAGTCAGATTTGGAAAAAGTACTGAGTACTGCTTAGTTTCCTCTTGGTAAATGCAAAAATTTGTTCAGTTCCATCAGTTCTATGACTTTATAACTATGATTTTTTAAATGGCAGATCTGCTCGGGGGGGAGGGGGGAGAGTAGGGAACTGAATCTAAGAACAAATGGCAGAAGCATTATCCATATTGGCAAAAATGGCTTAAAGTGCTTTTCCCTGGATAGAAGTAGTTTCTCCATTCAATCCTATACATAAGCACAGAACTTCAGTTGCTTTTGAAATCAGAACCACAGCCAACATATATAAATGAAAAGTATAGATAATTTAAAATTTCTATTTCATCCTAAGGTTTTTGTCTTTTATTTTTTAAAAATACCACTATAAATGTGACACCCCGGTTAAAGGGTGAATTTTGTCTTTTTTCAATGAAGAACAACCTCTGAAATAAAAAAAAAATATGTATCTATAAGCAGAAACATAGTTTCGAACATTATCAAAGGCCTTTTCTAATTATACCACAACATGGGATAACAAGAATGTCTTCAAATGACTGAGTATGTCATCATGTTGTGAGTCTTCTAGGTGGTTTTATTTTCCAAGGAAAGGTAACAAAATGCTATAGATTGATATTTAATTACGTTATGTTGTTAGACCAGAAAAATGATCATTTGCTGGATATCAGCTAAATGCTTGAAATCCGTCTTCCTTACAGTCCTGGCTATAGTATTACCAATGAACAAAGAAAGACAAAGTGGTAAGAAGTTCCTTAACATGTGTACTCTAGAATACTCTTTCATTAAGGAAAAAAGAAATTTGACTACAATCAAAATAAAGCAATGCATGTGAAATGTTTTTCTAAATGAGAAAGTTCTGTGCAAGCAGACAAGTTATCGTCAATGAAATTCAAATAAACTATCGATTGTTTGTGTTAAAAGGTGACCCACACTCAAAAGGACAAAATGGTAATATAGTATTAAAGAGCAGACAATAGAAGTAGAAAAGTAGAATAGTCCTTAGAAAGATGTAAGGAAATAATATAGTTATTTTGAAACAGGGTCTCACTTTCTATCATCTAGGCTACATTCTGTGGTGGGATCATAGCTCTCAGCAGAATCAATTTTGTGGACTGTGCTCAAGTGATTCTTCTGCCCAAGCTTCCAAGTACCTGATACTACAGGTTGGTGTCATCATGCCTGGCTGAATCCTCTATTTTTTGTGGAGACAGGGTCTCATTTTGTTGCTTAGTTGGTGTAGAACTCTTGGCCTCAGATGATCCTCCTTTCCTGGCCTCCAAAACACCTGGACTTATAAGTCTGAGCCAAGACATTCAGTCAAAAATTTTCATATTAATTTAATTTGTTAAGTTAAAATGTCCTTCAAAAGTAGTATAATTAATGTGGAAATGCATGCAGAAATTTAAAAATAGTTTTTCCTATTTGTGCAAAATGAGGAAAACATTTTGAGGACAACTTGATAATATCTATAAAATGTGTGTATATTTATTATATTTTGTACATTAATTTCAATTCTAGGAATTTTTCCATAAGATATATTCTCACAAGTATGCAGATATTTGTTTAGGTGATGGATTTTATAGTAGTAAAACAAAAAATAACCTAGCCAGTAAATGGCCCTAAAAAAAGAAAAGAAACAAACAACAAAAAAATAACCATGAGTTGGGCACAGTGGCTCACACTATAATCCCAGCACTCTGGGAAGCCAAGGGAGGTGGATTGCCTAAACTCATGAGTTCAAGACCAGCCTGAGCTAGAGTGAGACACCGTCTCTAAAAATAGCTGGGCATGGTGGCGGGTACCTGTAATCCCAGCTACTCGGGAGGCTGAGGCAAGAGGATAGGTTAAGCCCCAGAGTCTGAGGTTGCTGTGAGCTACAATGCCATAGCACTCTACATGGAGTGACAAAGAGAGACTTTGTCAAGAAAAAAAGAAAGAAAGAAAGAAAAAAACACCCTAAGGGATATGTATACAATGGAGTGCTGTGCTGCCAGGAAGGGAGTGAGGTACCTCCACATGCTGATACGAAAGTGTTGTGTTCTGCGTGTGTGTGCGTGCCAGTACATGTGTGTCTGAGAGACAGCAGAGAAGCAAAATCATAGAGCCTTTTGACAGAATACTGAAGCAGAGGTGTTTTCCCTTTGCGCTGTTTAGTTTTACTTTATGCTATCTAGTATGAACACAGAGAGAATAAGCCCATAACAGACCCCACTTCAACTATTATTAATTTCTATGACACATGCTCAAGCACATGTATTTAATTTTAAATCATAGGAAGTATATTCACTTACATATTCTATTGACATTTCTACTGAATAAAGGAAAATTACTTTATCTGTATTAGTTAACCCCTATTGAGGGTGCAAGGAAGGTGGAGGGATAAAAACTCACCTATTATGTACAATAAACACTATTCTGGTGATGCTCCTTACCTAAGCATTATACAAAGTAGTCATGTAACTTCAAATATTTTTACCTCATTAATATTTTGAAATAAAAAAATATAAATCTAACATGGGCCAGATGTGGTGGCTTATGCTTGTAATCCCAGCACTTGGGAGGTCCAGGAGGGTGGATTGTCTGAGCTCATGAGTTTGAGACAGCCTGAGCCAGAGCAAGATCCTGACTCTAAAAAATAGCCAGTTGTTGTAAGCACCTGTAGTCCCAGCTACTTGGGAAGCTGAGGCAAGAGAATTTCTTAAGCCTAAGAGTTTGACATTGCTGTGAGCTGTGATGCCACGGACTGTGCCAAGGGCCACAAAGTGAGACTCTCTCTCAAAAAATAAAAAATCTAATGTGTATTAATTTAATTTTCAAAAATTAACAAAAAATAGAAAATAATTTTGCTATATACTCTCTAGCTGATAATTCCTGATGATAAAAACATGTAATACCCAAAGAACTATAAAATTAAAATATTCCTCAATAGAAGAGGAAAAGGTTTCCTTTACTCTTGTTTTCTGCACTCCTTCTTTTCAAGGATTACCTCTCTTATTTCTTACAATTAATAGTAGCTACTGCATTTGATAAAAATCGAGCATGTGAGGAAATGATACTTGGCCTCTGCTGTCTTCCCCAAACCCTTAATTTTTGTCCAATCATGAAAGAACCATCAACAAATTCCCAACTGAGGGACATTTTATAAAATATCTGATCAGTATTCTTCAAAATTGTCAAGGACATCATAAGTAAGGAAAGTCTAAGAAATTACCACAGCTAAAGAATGTCAAAGAGACCCGAGGACTACATGTAACGTGGGATGCTGGACAGAAAAAAGATATTAGATGAAAACAAAGGACTCATGAACAAAGTAAGGACTTTAATTAGTAGGAACACATCAATATTGACTGATCAGCTGTACCAAATATTAGGATAATGTTAGATGATCATAATTGAGGAAACATCACAGTTTTTCTGTAAATTCAGAATTATTCCCCCCCCAAAAAAATTCTACTAAATTTCAAAACCAGAAAAAAATCACTTATAATTTTTGTTATTAAAGTTTTATAAAAGCATTTTTAATATCATAGAATCCTAGGCAAGATGGGGCTCTAAACTCCATCTAGCTCATCTTTCCTCCCGATAATTAAATCTCCTCTCATGCAAGTGGTCACCTGCCTATGGTCAAAATGGGGACACACAAATTCCTAGACAGCTTGTAACATCTTTGGAGAGGCAAATCTGAGAGTTGGAAAGTATTTTCTCATATGGAGCCAACATTTATTTTAGTAACTTTGATGCAGTGTCTGTGTTCCACAGCTTGGGATGGTAAGTGCTCCTCATAGCCTTAATTAACTTAATATGTAGTTATCAAAATTGCCCACAATAGAAGAAGATGTAGAAATCCAGAAGGTTCTATTTTCCCTTTAGCTCCATCACACTTTATGAAGTACTAATAATAGTACATTTCAGACTTCTCTGAGGCTTGTTATATATGTGAGAGCTCTCTGGAAATACCGCAGACATTGGTAATACTGTTTTTAATAGTACATGGTTGGCTGGACAGGTCTCGTACATACATACGTTTGTCTTCTTGCTTGTCAGGACAATATGACGTCAATATGATGAAATTCATTATTTACAATATATCACCCTATCCTATTTTACAGTGTTGCCCTTATAGAACAGCTCTTTCTAATCAGTAAAATGTTATAGTAAATATGCTTTTATTTGAAAAACTAAGGCTTTTTTCATATCGTAAAATGAGGCAATGATCCAATAAACGATGATTCTATATTTCTTAAGCAAAGCACTAGAGGTGTGAATAAAAGAATAATGGAAACAGATTACCGCACAGCAGAAAAATGCCTTAGCTGTGAAGGTTAGAGTTTAATATAATGTCTCACTGAGGAAACTTGAACTTTTAAAAAAGCCTCCTTTTATGTTGTGGAATAACACAAAGGTGCTGCTGTGTGAAAGCTTGACATCTAGATTTGTGCACATCTTGTTTCTTTTACTAATGTTTCTTCACATCAATACCATCGTCTTAGTGTCCAAGCTCTTGTTTCAATTACCATGTTACAGAGGTGAGTAGGCAGAGAGAATTTCCAATTAATCCATCAATTCTTAGGACAAAGGATTTTAAAGACAATAGCATCCCCAAGACATCAAAGGCTGTTCATATGCCTTTCCTTTCTCATTTGATGTGAAACTCGGCGGAGGAATGGTGATTTCATGTTCTTTGCAAAGCCCTGATTGATTGCTACTGAGCTGCGTTACTCACCTCCTTCCTCCTATCTTTGTCTTTCTGTAGCAACCACTTGATAGATGCCTGTGGAGACTTGGGGGCACACTCCAGAAAAGTGGTGTTATTTTTTACTCCATACTGAACAATTTCAGCTGCATTTCTGTATGCTGAAAAGCAAAAATAAATGGAGAGAGCGCACAACAGAATTTAGAACATATTCTCCTATATAAATATTTGATTCCCTATAAAATTGTATACAACTATGGCACTCAGCAAAAAGCAGTGATAAACATTAAGCAAGCAAACAATTACACACTGCATATCTGTTTTTTCTTTTAATGTAAGGGGAAGGAGAGAAAGACTGTTAAGGTAATTAAGGCTCTGTTGATAAGGGAAACATTTGTTTGAGAATATGTCAATGATTGTACCTAACATCACTTTTGAACCAATAAAATCCTTACTCTACTATTACTGTCTGTATAAACTTAGACAAGTCATTATATCTCTCTGTACCTTAGCATTATTCATCTCTAAAACATGGGTAATGGTTTTTTTCCACACAGGTTCATCAATACAAATATTAAATTCGGTTAAATATTTAGTATAACAATGTGGTAGCTTAGACATGGACAGAATCTTCTTTATAAAGCAGTGATCATAATAGACAACTTCAGCATAATTTCTTGAATATTAAGTGAGATAATCATAAAAAAAAGCACTTAACTCAGGTTCTGACACAATGTCAGCATCAGTATTAGTTTGTCATGATCCCAACTGCCGCCGTTCTTACCATTTCGATATCTGCTACTATTATTGGGAACTGACACACTTATATAAAATACTCACTAAATAGAGAAATGGCAATCTGGACTTATTCTTTCGGTTAGATGTATGGAACAATTAAACAAAATCTATCTTGATTTTCTCCTTGAAGTAAGGGTAGTTAGTAACAAGATTGTTCTGAAAGCCAGAACTCAAAAGGATTAGATGTAGAAGTCTTAGAGTTAGTTATTTAATACAGCCTATTTTAATATCTGCATGGAGATACTTTGCTTTGGTGGTGTTGAGGTGGGGGGAAAGAATTAGTGGGAAAAGTGCAATAACAAGTTTCTCTCTGTCATGAAGGGAAGGAAGAGATTAGGTTAAAAGTGAGACCCACGGCAGGACTATCAGCCACAGTGCACCTACGTTCATAGCAGAACTATTCACTATAGCCAAAAGGTAGAAGCAAAACAAATGTCCAGAGATGGATGAATGGATAAACAAAATGGATGGAATATTATTGAGTCTTAAACCTGAAGAAAATTCTGATATTACACCATGAATGAACCTTGAATTCATTACTAAATAAGCCAGTCACCAGAAGACAAAACTTATACAATTCCAGTTATATGAGGTATCCAGAATAATCAAATTAATAATAAATTCATAAGAAAGTGGAACGGTTGTGCTAGGGGCTGAGGGGAAGAGGGAATGGCTAATTATTATTTAATGGGTACACAGCTTAAATGTGGGAAGATGGAAAACATTTAGAGATGGGTGGAAGTATGGTTGTACAACAATAGGAATACCTTTTATGCCACTGAACTGTAAAGTTTAAAATGTTTAAAGAGGGAATTTTTATGTATTTTTACTGTAGTTAAAAAGTGCTGTTCAATGTGTTTTTCAATGGTAAATTTTAAACAGTAGAACGATGTTTATTCTGAAAGAAAGTAGTTGCAAAGAAAATCTATAATTATAATCTACGTAAAAGATCTACCAACTAACAGAGAAATATATGTGTTCCAAGACATTTGTTTTTCATAATGATTAATACACAAAATAGCATTTAATTTTTAATTACACATGACTATCAAACATTTTCATAGTGAGTTTATCTTAAAAAGGAAAACTTGAATCTATTATAATGTTTCCCTTAATTGAAATGTGATATGGGACATTGCTACTGTTTGCCAAGATTGGCCATGGGTCACTTTTAATACCTTTTAAATTAAATCCTCTGCATTGAGTAAGTGGATTTCCATGTCTCACATCTTGTCTTCGGCTCCTCCTGTATGTGCAGAAACATATACATGTTACTTTGAATTATCATTGCCAATTATACCACATTTAAAGCACTGCCTTTTTAACTTGGCATCCTTTGGATTGCCTAAGCTTCTATTAAAAACATATTTAAAGAGCTCTGATACTCTGATATAGTAATCGGACATTTCTCACTCCACTCATCAGTGACAGGGTGGGTATTTATTCTTACTTTTCAATCTGAATAAGTTCAGACCATCCCTGTCTATCTTTGATGACAGAACAGCTCAGAATCTCATGCTACATAGTATAAGCATATCCTAGACGAATGCTAGAGTTTAAAATTAACATTATAAATTTTAAGTTTAGAGACATTCATCCAAAAATTTTTAAATGATAATTTCTAAAGTATAAACTCACTAGCATTTTCCTTCTTAAAATAATTTTTTAATAATTTTTTCTTAAATAAACATATGTTTAACACAGAAGTCAACATTTTCTAACACTTTCAGATATATTAGAACTTTTCTCAAATAAGTGATGCAGAGATAAAACAAAAGCATTTAATGTAAAGTAACATTGCTCATTGACTACAATAAGCATATCCCCTTAAATTTTGAAAATTTAGAGTCTACAAACAAGTGAGGCTATGTGTACAATGAACACTGGTATCTCTAGATTCACAAATTGTTATGTTTTGCCACATTTTTTCTCTCTCATGTGTAAGCATATCATGTATATACCGTGTATACACATCTATGAACACCTTCAGACAATTAGTTGCAGACATGATACTTCATTCTTAAATACTTCAACATGTATTTTCCAACAATAATTGATTTCTCTACATAACAGCATCATTAGAATGCTAAATTATAAATATTTTTTAACAATGTCATCTAATATACATTCTATATTAAAATTCCTTTGTTATCCCAAAATATTCTATATGGATTTTTAAAAGTTTACACAAGATATGATCAAAGTTCAGTCTTTGCATTTATCATAGTTGTTACACATTACTAGCTTTCACATTTAAAAAAGTTATTTATATCTTTTGTAAGCCAGTCATTATTTAAATAAAAGTTTTAAGTTATTTGTATTCTACCTTTTTAATTTCCTGGGTCACAGAATCTCTAAGCATGTTAGTTTTAATTGTCTTACATAGTGTAACAAATCAAAATAGAGCTATTGAAATGTTCTGAGCATCAGGCATCCTGATACAGACATTGTTATGTGAAGAAAGGTCACTTTGTGTAAATATTGGGAGTATGGTTGTTTTCTCTCGATGCTGAAAAGTGCATATGAATAAGCATGTTACTTAAATGGGTTAAATGCTGAGTCTTTCTTAATATTTTTGCCTTAAAGATAAAATAAATAAGAAAAATACTAAAATTACACAGTGGTTATTAAATTTACAAAATTAATGTCAACATCATTAATAATAAAAAAAACTTAAGGACACAGAAAATAGTTCATTCTTTATGTACACAATTGACTGTCTGTATCTAATTATCAAAATGTGGTAATACGTATTATAGTACTTTTAAAAAAGGGCATATTTTCAGTTAAATATTTCTGTACAACAAGACCCACAAAACAGGGGAAATGTCGGTCATTCTTACATCCAGAAACATGATTAATACTATACTATATTCTAGAATAGCTTCCATATCAGGTTTTTACTGCCCTGTCTTTGCCATATTTTGAAATCACAGCATTATTTACTACCTGCCAACTTCAGAGTATATAAGCACCGTATAAGAGTTCTTACGGCTGACCTGGTCATTTTTAGCCATCTATACAAGCAATATCATAAACAATGACTACATTTACTATTCTGCGATGAGCACTGTATCATGGTTTACTCATGTGTACAAACTCTCCAGCTGGGCAATCTGAATTTACAGTATCACATAGCTTCCAGACATTCAAATACAGAAAAAACATGATTATGGTTTGGCTTGAATCATGAGATCACCAAGGCTGCCATCTGAGCCTTCTCTATGTGGAGATCCCTTCACAGCTTTCATACATCATTGCAGAAACATCCCGGTAGGATAAGTAATAGTATATTGTGTGTAGGATTTGGGGTTTGGCTCATTTGCCAGTGTTTCATGTACTACAGTCTATTCCTTAGGGTAAACAATGAAATCATTTTTTCCTTGTGTAGAAAAGATATTTACTTGAAGATTGTACGGCTTATCTTGTCTTAAAAAAGTTCCTAACTACATGAGTAAATCCAGAATAATAACATTAGAGACTAAATTAAAATATTTGATACAAATACACAAATATTTAAGATACTCAAGAGTGGAAAAAATGCTTACATTGTTATTTCAAAAATGAGAAACTACTGTGCCAATGATATTTAAGTACTGTACTACGTCAAAGTATAGATTCCACTGATTTCGTATAACTATATCTATTTTCATACAAAGGGTACGTTGTTGCTTTACATTCTTATGAATTTTGCTAAATGACCTTTGTGTTCTGGTTAGACAGACAGTAAAATCAGAGTAAAACCAGGTAAGTTAATACTATTAAAGAAAAAGAAGTTGGAAAATACTTCTAATGATCATTGTTATCATTACTATTAATTTCAAAAGAAAATAGATACCACAGATAAAAATTTAAAAAAAATAGTTAATTCAGCAAACATGTTTTGAGTTCATTGTAAGTGTATCTTTAACCACGTTTGGGAATAATTTGGAAAATTTCAAAGGTACAGATTTTTTAGTGGAATATCCAGTTTGCTAGTTACACATGAATATGAATAAGCTTAGGTATATATTTTATACCTGGAGCATCTTCTGGCTCTTCAGAATAGTAGTAAGGAACTGAATAGAATTAAGAACAATTAAGATAGTTCTTTAAATAGTTACTACTTCCTTCTCAGTCCATGATGCATGGTTTAATAAAGGGAATGATACTACAACAGTAAAAAAATTACAAGGTAGGTGCAGTTCTTTGTTTATTAAAAAAGCATCATTAAGATTATTGTTCCTGGGCAGGAGGATGACAATGTGGGTTCTACATTTAATACAATATATATCTTAGAGAGGATAAATGGTTTGTAATGTTGGAGGATGTGCAAAAATGAGCCAATTTATATTTAAGCAGAAACTTCTAAAATAAAAAAATGAAATAAGCAATGTTAGCCTACATATGTAGGGAATTTTACTTGACACATTATTTGTTAAGTAAAAATGCTTACTGGTCAAAGCCAAGGTCTTTGAAGGGAATGAATATTAATCTCCAATTCTCTCCATTACATAAAAGCTGGTAACATTCCATTTGTTGTCTCCATATCACTTTCTTCCTTGGAAAGTGTATGCTATATCTTCCCTCAGCAATAATCTGCTTTCTGCAGATTAATAAAGATTACATTCTAGGGATTATGGACGTCAATTTTTAGAGCTTTTTACCAAGAAAAAAATACTTCCTTACAAATGTTTAGTTATGGTAATTTTAAAATATCACTGAGAAAATGTGAACAATGGTAACAAAAATCATTTTTTAAATTTGACATTACATTTAGAATTTGCTTCCCTTGCATGCTGTGTCCAACTGCTACCTCTAGCCCAGGAGAGAGGCAGAAAATTGCAGAGTAATATCTAAAAATTCTATGTAGAAATTAAAAGAAGCCATGAAATTTCTCACTAACTCCGGGAGGAACACGGAAGAACATAATGTCTTTGAACAGATATATGAGTGATTCCGGGTTTAAAGAGTGGGAGTTTTCTTTATTTTTCATGGCTTTAAATACAGAAACTTTCATATGATCCAGCCAGGCCACACCTCTCCTTTTCAGATTCATATTGCTCACTGTCTACGCAACATCCCCACTTGAATAGCTCATAGACACCATTAACTTAACGTTATCTTTCGCTCCATAAATCTGCTCTTTTCAATCTTCCCTTTCTCAGGAAATGACAGCTACATTGTCAGTTCTGACAATCTGGATCATTCTCACTTTCTCTATTTTTTTAACTTCCTACATCCAAAACATCGACAGATTCTGTGAACTGTTATCAAGTACAGATCACCTTACGTCCCCTTCACTTCTGACCTCCCTGTGCAAGCCACCATCATAGTTTACCTGGGGCATTACAGTAGTCTCCTATCTTGTAGTTTCTCTCTCCCACAATACCCCACCATACCAACCTTCTTTTACTCTAGGGCTCCAGGGAAGCCAAATCCAACCCGTGATCTTTTAAAACTAAAAGTCAAATAATATCACTCATGGGCTCAAAAACCTTCAGTCGTTTTTCATTTCACTGTAAGTAAAAGTCTTTCAATTACTTACAAAGTCTAAGTGACCCTATCCGTCTTTATCCTAAGCCTCATTAGCTTTGGTGCTGTTTCTTGAACAATCCTGACATGTTAGAGATTTCTGGTACCTTTCCCCAGAAAGCCATTCACCAGATAATGCCTTGATGCTATTCTACACTGATTCCTTGATCACTTATTATGCCCTCTATAGGGCCTGATTACTCATTTAACATTGCAGGCTCCTGCTTACCACATGTCCTGCCTACCTTCCTTGCTCTTTTAAAAATTTATAAACCTTATCACTATTTGATGTTCTAAAAGTTTTGCTTATTTATTTCTTGTCTGCTTTCCCCCTTTATAATTTATTATAATGAGAGTTTGGCCTTTATGTTGTTGTTTTTCATGTTATTTACATAGCTTTCTAAACAATGACTAGCAGATGTTTGTCTTGTGATCAATTTTCTTAACTAATGAATAAAAGGATCAGAATATTCTTGATAGGTGAAAGTGCTAAGGTTGTTTTAATCTGTCAAGGTTCTTAAAGGAATATGGAGAATGAGCAGTAAAACATGAAACCCCAGTGGTTGATTTGGAAGATCCCGGATGCTCATGGCTGGTAGTGTCTGTTCCTTCTGCTAACCCAAAGTTTTAAAACTTTTGGCCCTGTCAATCATCAACACTCACATCACTATAGGACGTAAAATAGCTATGACCTTGGCTTACCCTAAAATCTGCATATTTACTGTTCTACGGGCATTTTTCTACTGGTACTTCCTTTTAGCTTGGTACAAGTTTGGCACAGAAATGTTTATATAAGTCCTTGCTTGGTTAAAAAGACAAGCTGCCTCGGACTGCCTTTATTTCTTAACCAAGAAACATGCACTCACTGCTCTTAGGGTAAAGTCTTTTTATCAAGTTTAAAGCAAATGAGTGTATACATTCTGAAATAATACTCTAATAAGTTGAACTAGACCACGCCTTTTATTATAAGATAATTAAGTGATTTAGAGAAATCCTAGGAAGTTAGAATTTAAGGATATACCAAAGCATATAAAACCAAAACAACATAAATTAAGTGATACTAAAAATAAAGTTAAATGCTGGTTAAAATATTTGATGGTGTTAAAAAACAAAGAAGTTTTTAAGGGAACAAAAACAAAATCTTTCTGAAGAGCTGTACTCATAATTACCATCTTCGTGAGAAGCTCAAGTTATAAAGCACTGGCATTTATTTCTTCATTTAAAGACTACTTGTGATGCTAAAAATAGCCAATATGTTTAGTGCCATTAAAAACCCAGCAATAAAACTGATTCTAACAATGTGGAAGACTTATGTATTGCCTAGTGACATACATTTTGATTTTGGGTTAAGTGTTTAGTACTCACCGCTTCCCAGTTGGGTAGAACCTGGAGCAAGAATGGCCGTCCCAGGCACAGTAAGGGTCCCTTGCCAGGCAGCAGTCAGCGCAGGCTGTGCCATAGATGTGGCAGCGATGCAGGGACACTTGGGAAACCCCTTCATTGGAGCTCACATACAACTGTTGCTATTAGACGAATGGTGATGATTTATTTCAGATGTGGAAGTTAAAAGAAGACTTTCAGCAGGAACACATTATAATATATGCCCACAAACCCTTGCACTCATTCTGAAGTAGACTAACAATGTGAAGCAAAGCACAGAAGGGTATAAAGCCAAAATAAATAGAATTTTCCTACATTAATATGCCTATAACATTACCACTTTCCTATTTGAAAAGAAAAGGCTCAGAGCACCATGCGGAATGGTAACGTGTTTTAGACATTGGGATTCATTGTCCTTTCAGATTTAAGCTAATATATTGCAGATTTAAATTATGATGTTTTCTTTTTTCTTTGAATGCTGTTTCTTAGCAAAGCACAGGGAAGCATTCTAACTTTTCAAGTTAGCAGTACATTACTTTCTAAATTTGTAAAAGGTTCAAAATAAAGGGCATCTTTAATTCAGAAGAAAAAAGTAATAGTGAGTGCTAAGCATAATAAAGAAACTAAAAAGTATTTTAGTCACATGCTTTTGAATGTGGCATATTACTCATTACAACTATATTAAAATTATTTTGTAGGATATAAATATTTACATGTAAGTGTATCTTAAAATTTCTCTATGATCCAGTAATCTTCATCACTCTTAGATTGTCATGAATAAAGATTTCATTCTCCTTTATTTGTGGGGTGTCAATAGTTTCTTAAGATACTGCTCCAATTCCTTTAGCTATTTATAAAGTGAGCCTCAGGACTTGAAGGAAGGAGACACTTTTTGTTTTCCAAAAGGGCTGATATTGTATACTTCCAGTTAGCATATACTCTCAGAGCTGGGACTTGAATAGATGCAGATGGGAGAGAGTGGGAGTGTCCTGGTGTCAACATAGCTCACAATAACCTCAACCTCTTGGGCTGAAGCCATCCTCCTGCCTCAGCCTCCCAAGTAGCTGGGACTACAGGTGCCCACCATGGATGCCAACCTAGTTTTTCTATTTTTATTAGAGATGGAGTCTCACTCTTATATATGAAAATTCATAGTCCTCTCATAGTGAAAAAATAATGAAGTATGCAGTGTCACAAATGAACTCAAAGAATCAAATAATTACCCTTACCTTAAATCTATTTTTTAATGAAATATTTTCAATTATCCACAGTATGAGATGATGAAGGCAGACATCATACATAAACTATAAATAAACTGAAAGTTCTATACCGAACAACTATGCCACACAAATGGTTTTATGTCCATTTTAAATTTTGCTCTGACACTTTCTCTTTCCACTAAACTACTGCAAACAAAGGCTTCCCTGGTGACTTCAAAGACAATTCTGATTTGAGATCAGCTCCACAGGACATTAGGCAAAATGACGAATGGCTTCTGTCACTTGAGAAAATGTTTGTTATGCACCATGCAAACATTTTTACAGATGAGATCTTTAGCTCCATTGTACTTTATTTATTTTTCCTCATAAAATTTAGTCAAGTAAAAAGAATGTAAGACTAACTATGAAATACTATTTCATCTCTGACAGGCCAAATAGGGTGAGGAGTCCCTCTTCTTGCTAACATATAAAACCTGTTTTCTGTATTAAAAAAAATAAGTCTTAGGGTCTCACAGACAGCATTTGCTGAAGACCTACTTGATTTCAGGCGTGTATGTAAGTTTGTCCTTTGTAAGAAAGGCATTACCTTTTAGATGCAGAAACTTAGTTCAGCGCACTTAAAGATTTGTCCATACTTTATGTTCAGACTGGGAATCAAGTGTTTGTCAGTCTTACTCGGAAGCCTACTTCATTTGACTACATTACTTAAAACTTTTGTTTTAAGATAGCATCTTTAGGGGCTGGACAGGATCATGTTTTGCACATGTAGATATTGAAATTGGGCTTTTTATTTTCAAAGTCATTGTATTTTGCACCATCAGCCACAAATTAGAGGGTTAATTTGAAGATACCCAATTATCATAGTAAAGTGTTTCTTCCCCAAATCCTGAACACTTAGATTTCAGAATGTTTTTCTAATTGCATGAATAAATCCTAGGACATAGCATTTCCTTTAAAATAAGCACAAAAGAACACATTGCACATTTCAAATGTGATAACAGCAGTAACTTAAAAGAGGATTGATTACTCATTCCAAGCTCCTGAGAATGTTGTAATGTTGTAGTAGCCCAAACATTATGCTCAATTCTTCCCTAAGAAAGATTTTAGTTGGCTTTACACACTGTAATATTTGAGTATAGGCTATATACAATGTTGAAATAGCTTGCTGTATATATGCAGCTGTATATATGTTCTACTCTGACTGACTTTTATACAAAAATAAGCCCATTCAATCTTTCACTAATAACTAGCAATTTCTGTATCAATTAAAAGTGATTTTGTGGTATACTTTAAGCATTATTATTTATTTTGTTAGTACTAAAACTAATTTTCAGAAGCTATAAAGTATAATTTTTCAAAATAACAAAAACTTTTTTATAAGCAAAGAACATAATATAGCTGTTTTTACCTTTTTAGATGAGATTTTCATTGTTGTTATGGGAGCACGATTCTGAAAGATTAGAAAACATCATGTTAGTTGCTCCAATGACCCTTAGAAAGAATTTTATATTCAATGATTTATTTTCCATTGAAACTCAAGAAACCATCATTTTTCTCTAGATGCCTGTGTACTTTGGAAGTATGTATACATATTAATACATATACTTGTCCATAAAGTGCATTTCTTCTTTGGAAACTAAGAATGAATTTATTATAACAACATAAAAAAAATACCGTACCTGGTAAATATAGCACATCTATCAATATAAGCATTAGATCAAAAAATAAAATTTGAGGTAATAATAACAAGTGTATCTTGGAATATAGAATCCAATGAATAAATACCTAAGAACTGGATCTAGGTACTTAGGTCAGAGAGGCTGTAGAATGATACACCAGCTAATTCTTCTACAACCAAGCATTCTACATAAAACACTATTGTTCACCTGCCAAGTGTCATCTTGGAAAGATGCATTAGCCTGAACCATATTCATTAATTTTCATTGTTGCAAACAAAGAAATATTGTTAGAAAAGGTCCCCTTCTGATAAATGTGAGTCAAAGAACCTAAGAATTTTCATAATGCTTTTGCAAAACACTGCAGTCATTTGTTTACATCTTAAACATTATTAGTTCATTTTGATGACTAAAAATTAGACTTCTGATAATCTGATAAAGATCTATAAGTTTTATTTGAATAACTCAAGTGCCAACAAGCTTTCAAAATCAAATATACCCCTAGCTATTTTTCTTTCTAGAGTTGCATATACTTATAAACATTTACAAAGAAAAAGTACTATCTTTAACTCTTCAATGCAACAATTTTTGATCATCTCTTATAACACTCACATACACAATCACACACACAAATGTTGCAACATGTAACTACCTAGAGAACTTCTTATAGTCATACTTCCAAATCAAGTTAAATATAGGGGGCGGACCTGTGGCTCAGTGGGTAGGGTGCTGGCCCCATATATTGAGAATGGTGGGTTGGAACCCGGCCCCAGCCAAACTGCAACAACAAAAAAATAGCTAGGCCTTATGACGGGCACCTATAGTCCCAGCTACTCGGGAGGCTGAGGCAAGAGAATCCCCTAAGCCCAGGAGTTGGAGGTTGCTGTCAGCTGTGATGCCATGGCACTCTACCAAGGGTGATAAAGTGAGACTCTGTTTCTAAAAAAAAAAAAAAAGTTAAATATAGGGAAATTAATCTATTTTTAGAATACTTGGACAGAGGTCTAAAAGGAACTCCAAATACCTGGATTTTCAAAGTTACATTGACTTTTCTGCAGTATAGCAGTGTGACACTTAGCTAAGAAATCTTTTTTAGTTTAAATGCATTATTTCCTCACATGCTAATCACAGTATATCATACTCACCCAATTATTTTTACCTCACATCAGAGAATGTGACACAAATACCATGTGGAAGACAGTAACTACATTCAGTAATGGTGTCTCTTGATTTAGCCATGTCCATCACTGGCACACGCAGCAGTAAGAGAGCTCAAACATATTCTAGGCTCTCTCTTAGGCTTAGGTCCTCCACATGCATTTTTGCTTGACTCTATTTTTCCACTGAGAGTTTATTCTTCATGATGATAATACCAGAATAACTCATATAACAGACCATAAGTAGTTCACACATGATCAGAATAACTCACATTTCCTTAAGACCTTTCCATAACATGTATGTTTGGGTTTATGTCAAGCTCACTTAATTAATGTGTCCTGATAATCAAAAAGGGATATTTCAGTATTAAAAAATGAAGTGCTGCAAAATGATATCTTTTCTATCTTCAAGAGAACACCAGAATAAAGCATTTGATATATTTGGGCAAGCCAAGTTGTTCCTACTGAATTGAATGAAAAGTATTTTATATATAATCCAATTTTGGTTAATCTGTGAAACAATCAATTTCTTCACAAAACAAAGATTGGAAAAAGTAATTGACTGGACACAATACTGTATTATAAACACAAATTTAATGTACTAATCACATAGTTTCCTATGCCAAAGTGTGTCTAGCATTAAAAATTGTAAATTTAGTAACACATTAGAAAATTTGCCAGAATTCTAAAATTTGATTTCTTTTCTATATTTCTTTACATTTAAAACTTATCAGCAAAATCTAACAGCATTCCATCTTAATCACTTGCTTATAAATTTGATATTTTTGGGTGAACATGAGAATATATATTACTAAGTCAACACATTTTCTGTATCCACTCAGTCACACAAAGCATCATGCTGGACTATCAGCATCCAGCTCCTGACAGCTCTGAAGTGCTACTTTTACTCAGTCACAGGGTCACTCTGCTCTTTTGTTGTCCCCAGCCATTGTTTTTTATTTTGTTTAGTTGGAAATAGAGGCCTACAGTAGGATTGATTCCATGCCAGTTTCTCTACAATTCTAATAGCCCCTCTGCTGGTCTTTACTCATCTTTCCAAATACAGATAAAAAGGACTACTTGAACTTCAGTGAAGAACTGTAAGGTGAGAAGGGCATGACAACACACCAGAATTCCCCTTTCCCCCTCTCAGATGCATGAAGAACAGATACTCGGCCCTGACAAGCTGAAATCTAACAGGATTGAATTTCCTTCTCTGTACCTGTTTTGTTATGTTTCCTTTTTGTTTTTATTTATTTATTTTTTTCTAATCCTAAATTCAAGGATAAGGAGAACACCACAATGAAATCTCAAGTTCTAATAGAACATGAAGTCATGAGTGGTAAAGAGACAACATTTGATTTATTTAAGTAGAGTGACATTTGAAATGAAAGCAATAAAACAAGAGAAAACAAAGCAGATTTTTGAAGTTACTAGCTAAAATAATATGAGAAAGTTTATCTAACAATAATGTGAAAGCATGTGAGTTTTAGTGGCTTTTAAAGCAAATGATAAAAGCCCTTTCATGGCAAGATTTTCTATACATTGAGCACTAGAACTCATTTTTTAAAAATAATGATAACCAACATTTTTCAAGTTGTGATGATAACCAAAGGGGGTTGGGGGGACAAAAACAACAAAATAAAACCTAATGCTTTTATGTTTATATGCTTGAAATATAACAAAATACTTTACAAAAATATGTTTCCTATATATTTTTTATCTAGTGTTTTCCTACCCTTAAAAATTTATAACATTCATTTATTTGTTTATCAAACTTTTTTTTTCCTCAAAACTATCTGTAAGATTAAAGAATTCCACTTCTCATGCATGTTCTGAAATTAATAGAAGAGATGTTCAAACCTTAAAGACTTCCAGCTCCTCCAGGATAAGCTCTCCACTGGCAGAGTTGTTGGTAGGAAGAACCACCACCTTTTGCACAGTACCCTGATCTAAATTAAAAAAAAAAAAAAAAAGATGTGTTATAATACATTTTTAAAGGAAAGATGGTTAGACATAAGACTAGTTATAACTTATTATGTGTTTAAATATTCAGCCATCAGAAATATACGGCATATATTGAGCTACCATCATTTTCAATATGGTGAATTTATTCTAAATCTCATATATTTAAATTGAGGTTACATACAATTTGAAGAAAACTAATATGAATAGCTTATAATTTGCATGTATTTGGTGTAACCTTAACAATGAGAGAGAAAGTATATCCAAATGGACTTAAGTCCAAAGTTTTAAACTTTTATTACACATATAATATGGTATCATATTATGTAACATAATACATAACTTAAAATATAATGAATATATGAATGAATATAATAAATAATTATACATGTAAGATAATGAATTACATGGAATATAAAAACATAACTTTAAGTGTGGGTTTAAGCATATAACTTACTCCTTCAAACCAACATTATAAAGTGATGCTTGGATCATTTTGTTCATATTGACACAAAATGATTTCATTCTGGAGAAAGATTACTACAAATGAATTTTTGTAACAATTTTCATATAAATTACAGGTACTGGAAAATTGGCATTTGATTTATAGAGACAAGAGATTTTAGACATGGTAAATATTTCAATCATAATTCAAAATTATTTTCAAAGAAGGTACATAACTGGCTATATTTCACATGGGGAAACCTAGTCATAGACTAATTCTACTGTTTTCAGTATTTTATTTATCTTCTGCAGCATCTTTCTTTGGATATTCTTAAAATTTAGATGAAATTTTGAAATTAGATGGTCCAAATGGACTAAAGTAAATTAATAATTTACTCATATTTCCCAGCTACAGATGACCAAAATTAGAGATGCCTGAATAAACGTTTGACATACGGAAAATGTTATTTATGTCAAGATTTATAATTACGGTAGTTTCATGTAGTCACATAAGCATATAATTATGCCACTCCACTAATCACATCAATTATTGTTTTAAAAGAAACTCATTGAGATTTAGCAATGGGTAATTTGTTAAGGTAAAAATAAATTTACCAACCAACATTTAATTCTTTTAAAATAATTAGTGAGCTGATTTATAAAAATCAAATTATTATTTTAAATTATAAATGTAAATTTATAATTTGAAAATATCTATTATCACTCAGCAGATACTATAGCATTTTTTAATTCTCTTGAGAAATATCAATAGGAGGGTTAACTTGAACTGAATTGTACAAGACTTTCCAGCTAGTAATCATTTAGTAATTAACACTATGAATCTCCAAACTTCTGTCTCAAGGTGGTTCTATTCCAAAGGGAAGAGTTATAATGACATAAAATCCACACAAAAAGATATCCTGATTACAAAGATTCCCAAAGATAAGAACCATCAACTCTGAAATGAATTAAGTGCCCTCAAAACATACAATTGATTCCATTTTTACCTAGTTTTAACTTAATATGAAAACATTTCATGCTTAAGGTTGTCTTATTTGAGGACAAGTAGAGGCTGCATATAACGTAAACCCTAATAAAACCACATAAAAGGGCATCCTGATTTCAAAATTTCCTAAAGATCAAACTATAAGCACTGAAAAGAATTGAGTACCCTCCAATAAGATAACAACCACTTCTACTTTTAACTAATTGTAAAATCACAGCCCTTTGTCACACAGAAACAGGCCTAGAAATAAGACAGAGCCTACCCCTTCCCTGGGGAATTAGGTAAGAGAAAGTCTCTGTGTCTCTAAGATCAGGTGTATTGAAAACCTAGCATAAGAGCAAAATTTACATAAATCACCATTTTGTTGTGACAGGACTCACAATGAATATACTTTCTTCAGGCCCTTCATAAATGAGCTAATAAAAGTGCAAAACCTTTTTACTTATTTGCAGTAAAAGCTAGAACACCACTTTTATGTATTGCCTCTTTATTTCTTATTTTAGTTTATTTTTATTTTGCTGGTAATGATGATTTCCCTGTGTAGAAAGAATTCTGAAATATCCTTGAGCTGTATAATTTACAAGTACCTATATACTCGAGTATATAGGTAAGTAAATAAATAGATTCAAATTGTTTTCCACCCATTTTTACTTATTAATTCAAAAAGAAAATACTGAGGGCCTTCCGTGAGTTAGGCAGTATAGATAACAAGATTAATTGGCAAAGGAATCAAGTTTCACAGTGTAGACTTATTTTTTTTTTAGTAGCAAGTGTGTTCTCATTAAAATGTTAGTTATGAAGAGATATGCATTCCAGAATGACCATAAAATTGCCAATTACTTATGTTTACATAAACCAAGTCTGTACTCGTTTGTTTGAGAATAATACAGTTATCAAGTATCTTCCTTCTGAAGGTGGTAAGAATGGTATTCCTTGAATGTATCCACAACTATAAATTTTTTTTATTGCTCTACAGAATTGTGATGTTGTCTTATATCCTCAGAAGATAAATGCCTACAATACCCATTTATGGTTACAGTGAAATAGAGTTTCTTCTTTTTTTCTTTAAGCCGTACTTTGCTAGTATATAAAATGTAAATAATAACCCTACTTTCTGAAATGGATATGTTATTAAAGCCCACCCAGAAGGAATTCTCCTTCTTTTGATAATAATACCTGAGATAACTTATGGAAACCAAGCCATCTTTCATTCTCAGTGTACATGCTTAAGGATTGGTTTCTCTTTCTTACTATTCTAGGGAGACCCATATGACTCAGGACTGTCTAGTAGAGAGCCCCTTGCCCCTGTGATTTACACAGGAACAGAACAGAGTCCAGCCCTTCTTGGGAATTAGGGAAGTGGGAGTCAGTCCCTTTCTTTCTGAGGTCAGGAGTGTTAAAACCCTTGCAAGTCTGGACCTGGCTCAGTGGCTCATACCTGTAATGCCAGTACTCTGGAAGGCTGAGGCAAGTGGAGTGCCTGAGCTCACAGGTTCGAGACCAGCCTGAGCAAGAGCAAAAACCTATCTATAAAAATAGCTGGGCATTGTGGTTGATGTCTGTAGTCCCAGCTACTTGGCAGAGAGGCTGAGGCAAGTGAATCACTTAGGCACAAGAGTTTGAGGTTTCTGTGAGCTATGACTCCACGGTTCTCTACCGAGTGTGACAAAATAAGACTCTGTCTCAAACAACAGCAACAAAAACAACAAAAAAACCTTGCAAGTCTGGAATTTCTGGAGCCATCCTTGCTACCACATGCAGAGATACTGTTTGAGAGTAAACCATTCAGAGGAAAGCAGAACTGGAAGATATCAAAATAAGTTCCTGACAAAACATTCAACTATGTGCATAGTTGCCTTTTGAATTTCTAGTTAAACAAAGAAAAAAATTATTCTAACAGTTTGAGTGAGGATGTGTGGTCACTTTCAGTTATAAGAGTTCTCACTAATCAAAACTGAACAAATAATACATAGAAATTGATTAGCATTGTGCCTGGCATGTAGTATGCCCTAGATAAGTAGGAGTTATTTTTTAGTTCTAGCTAATTATTTACTAAGCTTATGATTTTGCTGGAATCAGTTTCTTTAAGGAACCTCACTTTCCTTCTGTGTGAACTATAGACAATAGAGATAACCTGAATACATGACAGCATTGTGCAAACAAGCAGGACACATCTTAGAAGAGATTTACATGTAAACCTATACACAAAAATAAAAGAGTAGACCTGGGCTGAGCATGGTGTCCACACTTGTAATCTTAGCACTCTGGGAAGCCAAAGCAGAGAATCACTTGAGGTCAGAAGTTTGAGCCCAGCTTGAGCAAAAACAAGACCTTATCTCTACACAAAACAGAAAAATTAACCAGGCATGGTGGCACACATTTGTGGTTCCAGCTACTTAGGAAGCTGAGGCAAGAGGATTAATTAAGCCCAAGAGTTTGGGGTTGCAGTGAGTTATAATGGTGCCACTGTATGCTAGCTGGCAAAAGAGTGAGACCCTGTCCAGGGGAAAAGAAAATAAAAGAATGAAAGAGTAGACTCATCAACCCACATTAATGATTTTCTTTTTCTTTTATTTCATTAAATTATTAAAGAAAATTTCCCAGATGGCTTCTTTTGTGCCTTATATATTTTCTACCACCTAACATTTTTCTTTCTAATATGAGAGAGCATAGAAATATTATCTTTGGATCTTTCTACTCTCTCTAGCCAAGGGATTGGCTTTCATTCATAGTAGTAAGTGCTGGCTGTCTCAAACAAGTGGTCACACATAGCTCATTATCTAGCGGGTCATTTAAATAGTCATTTGGGTACCACAGATCTATCTCCTGAGTCTAATTTAAATAGCCCTTAGTGGGTTTCCCTGGAAACTGATGCGCCAATCTGTCTGCTTGCCACTGAGCTACTGGTCGTCTAAGAATTTGGAAGCAGGCTGCCTCCTGAATCAGATCTGGTCAGTCCCTTCCTTCTGGTTGCTCACCCATGAAAGTATTCTTGTCAGAGCCAGCTTGGTGGCTATGGGGTCTGTTATCACACAAGTTCCTATGCTGGGAAAGGCTTCCAATTTAATTAAAGGAATTAATTAATATTGTCACCTCTGAATATTCAATATTCAATGCTGTCACCTCCTTGAAATACTTTATAATTTTTTAATAAGGAATCCTGAATTTTCATTTTTCCCTATGCCCTGTGAATTATGTAGTCAGTTCTGATCTGGGTGCTGATAATTAATAGCGATTGGAGCCATCTGAGAAGTACCCTTGCTTACTTTAGTAATGACAGACGTATAAATCCCAACATCACGTACTCAGCACTTGGTTCCTCTTTCTCTCCACCACAGTGCCCTGGATATCAACTAAGGAAGCCCCACACCTGCCTGGAGGTTAATCATTACGAGATAACTGGTTCTAGAACACACCAATTAATATTAGTATTATAAAATATTAAGTCACCCCATTTATTAAATGGCAATTCTTTCATAATTATAATTTTCTGAATCAACTTGTTTATTAAAACAAGTTAAACATATGGATTGAACATAATTTTAAATCCAAAATAATATAACTACAAATTATGTGCTTGGCAAATGAAAGCTTTATAGATCTGAGGGAATATGACTAGACTTCATTTATTGTTACTTACTCTGGTTAGATATAATAGGCTGCCTTATTTCATATGAGTTAAAATACTCATTCCTAACAGATTTATTTTCCCTATTAGGTAATCAAATAGGTTGCTATGTCTTTTAATAGTAATGTTTAAAATTTCAGAATAAAACTAAATTACAAGTTTGTAAAATCTTTATTGTAGCTTACTGGATCTACTTTTACAAGGTGGCATCTTACCCATACATTACCCCTCTGTTACCAAAAAATAAATAAATAAATAAATAAAATTAAAAAAAAAATATATATATATATATATACTTCTAAACTAGGCCATTAGCACAGTTTCAATATTCAGCAGTCTCTCACATGATGAGTTTTGAATAGGTAATTGAAATGCTGAGATGTTGTCACAGTTTCAGCCGTGGGGCAGTTGGAGCCCCAGGTTGGCCATCAACGGCATCTCAGGTGTCTCTATTGAGGGGGAGGAGGGGCATCAAAAGGGAGTATCAGCCAAAGCTATCTAATCAGCATCTTCTGAAGTGTGTTGATGCTAAAGAGCTTGCAAAGTTATATAAATTTGAAAGTACTGAGTTACCCTAAATTGAACAGGTTTCTTTGCTGCAGACCCTTTCAGAAAGGTTAAAATATTGCTCTGCATTGTGAGGAAAATAAGAATATTTGGTGACTTTGAAATTTATTTGCTAATACCACAAATTTCCCATGGTTCCTTAGCTCCTAGAGTCAAATTCAGTTATACACAGTATGTCAAGTTGTGGCTTTCAGATTATTTTATTCAAGGTCACCTAGGGAATTTGCTGAACATCCAGATGCTGGTTCCCATATCAGACTACAGACTTAAAAAGTTCTGAAGTGCTATAAATGAAATGAGTTTTACAGAAAAAATATATGTTCTTCTCAAATATTGGAGAATCATGAGACAAAGAATTTAATTCTTTTTAACCTATTTATCACTTAGTAGTTTCATTATCAAACAGGAAGCTATCAAATTAGTTTTTAATATAAATATGTTAAATTTTATTTTCTGTCTAGTTTAACTCAAAAAACACATTTTCTATTACTATATAAAATTAATGACAATTTAAAATGTACTAAAAAACTCCAGAAACATCCTCAGGCAAAATTATAATAAAGAAGTTTCAGATGAAAATCAGATTTATGAAATTACAAAAGAAAAACCCAATTAACCTTCAAATAATAAAATGAATGATAAAACCTAGAGTTGATGTGGATGAAAGGAAATAGAGATTTTCAAATACTTTGGGTAGAAATGGAATCAGAAAAATCTTTCTAGGGGTCAGAATGGCCATTAACCATGATGTAGTAACCTACACTAGAGTACTTCCCTGCAGAGGTTGAGAGAAATGATGTCCAAGTATAGCATGGTGAGTCCTACTAGAAGAGTAAGCTGATATAAAAATTTGGTGCAGCAGAGAAAATACATCCTGTGGCACACAGGAGCAGAAACGGGGTTTCAGCAATCCGTGTGGAAATCTGTGAGTCTGTGCCTGAGTCCTGGGCTAAATATTTGTAAGATGAGACCATCAAATACTTAACAGATTGCAGAGGCCATGGGAAAATGGAACAGATAAATGATGGGTTCAGCAGGTCTAAGAGAAGAGCAAAGCTCCAAATTTAGGGTTCTGGCCTCATTCAGATTTCATTAGCACCTTGTTAAAATTCCTGGCATCCAGCTGACACAAGAAATTTTCAAAGTAAATGCCATCCTCTCTAGGAAGACCTACTTTAGGCCTGCCCTAGCAATACCTATAACTGAGACCTGATAAGATATGAAGAGGAGAGAATTTGAATTTTGAGGTCTGCAAAATGAGAGTGACTTACTTATTTTGAGCATATGGTTTCTGACAAAAAGTACAAGACCAAACGAGTCCAAGGGATCAGCTAGTTGTAATTAAGTGCTTGCTATAATAATAATTAACACTACTCAGAGGAAAATAACAGAATCCCAAACCAAGGTATTACTCATAATGTCCAGTATTCAACAACAAAATTCATTATATACAAAAAAAAAGAAAATGTGATCAAGAGTCAAAAACATAATGAAGTCAAGATAATCCAGATGTTAAATTTAGCAAATTATAACTTTAAAGTAGATACTATATTTTAGTTGTTATAAATACGTTCAAAGAATTAAAGGTATATATGTTTAAAAACTAACGGAAGACATGGTCTTAATAAATTAAAAGATAGGAAAATTCAGCAAAGATTTGCAAACTATTAAAAATCAAAATAAAAATTTTAGGACTATATGTATAATAATTAAAATAAAACATTACCTCTCTGGGCTTAATAGCAGATTGATGGATTAGAGTTGAAAGAAGAAAGAGTCAATGAACTGGAAGACAGATTAATAGAATTTATCCAATAAGAAAAACAGAAGAAAAAGGATTGAAGAAAACGAATAGAACCTTTTGGGAATGTATGTTATCATCAAGTGGTCAAACGTGTATATTATCAGAATTTCAAAAGGGCAATGAAGAGTGGAGAAAAATATTTGAAAAAGAATCCCTAAAAGCTTTTCACAATTTGGTGAAAAATATTATAATATCCTTCAAGAACAGGAGACCAGGAGCAGACCAGGAGCAGTAGATGGCTAATGCCTGTAATCCCAGCACTTTGGGAGGCCAAAGCAGGTGGATCACCTGAGCCCAGAAGTTGGAGCCCAACCTGGGCAACATAAAGGAACTCAGTCTCTACAAAAAAATAAAAAAAAATAGCCAGGCATGGTAGAATGCACCTATAGGCCCAGCTAATTTAAGAAGTTGAGCCAACCCACAGACACATGAAAAAATGCTCATTATCCTTAATCATCAGAGAAATGCAAATCAAAACGACTTTGAGCTATCATCTAACTCCAGTAAGATTAGCCATGTGGAGTAAAGGGAACACTTCTGCACTGCTGGTAGGAATGCAAACTAATACGTTCCTTTTGGAAAGATGTTTGGAGATCACTTAGGGATCTAAAAAATAGACTTGCCATTTGATCCTTCAATTCCTCTATTACGTATATATCCAGAAGACCAAAAATCACTTTATAACAAAGATATTTGCACCAGAATGTTTATTGCAGCCCAATTTATAATTGCTAAGCCATGGAGGAAGCCCAAGTGCCCATTGACCCATGAATGGATTAATAAATTTTAGTATATGCACACCATGGAATATTATGCAGTCTTAAAGAAAGATGAAGACATTACCTCTTTCGTGTTTACATGGATAAAGCTGGAACATATTCTTCTTAGCAAAGTATCTTAAGAATGAAAGAAAAAGTATCCAATGTACTCAGCCCTACTATGAAACCAATTTATAAACACCCACACTTCCATATGAAAGCTATAACTCAACTATAGCCCAAGATGAAGGAGAAAAAGGAGAAGGAGGGGAGGGGAGTGGGGAGGATGGTTGGAGGGAGGGTAATTGGTGGGACCACACCTATGGTGCGTTTTATAAGGTTACATGTTAAATCTACTAAGTGTAGAATATAAATGTCTTAACACAATCAATAAGAAAATGTGGTGAAGGCTATGTTAACCAGTTTGATGAAAGTATTTCAAATTGTATATAAAACCAGCACATTGTACCCCATAATTGCATTAATGTACACAGCTATGATTTAATAAAAAAATAAAAATAAATATAAAAAAGTTGAGCCAGGAGACTCACTTAAGCCTGAGCATTTGAGGTTACAGTGAGCTGTGATGAAGCTCCTCCACTCTAGTTCAAACCTCCAGCATAAGCAAGAGAGCAAGACCCTCTCTCAAAAAAACCAAAACCAAAAACAAACAATAATAACCAAAAAAAAAAAAAAAAAAAAAACCCACAAAAAACACTAAATTGGAGAATATAAACAGAGACAAATCTTGGCATATGATATTTAAACTGATGAAAACAAACAATAGAAGGAAAAAAAAAACCTTGAAACAGCAACAGAAAAAAAGACACTGTCATCACAACAAAGAATATAATTATTGTTACAGTGGAGGCCAGAAGACAATGGAATGACATTTTTTAATTATTGAAAGAATAAAAAAGTGGGCAGCACCTATGGCTCAGTGAGTAGGGTACTGGCCCCATATACCGAGGGTGACGGGTTCGAACCGAGCCCCGGCCAAACTGCACAAAAAAAATAGCTGGGTGTTGTGGTGGATGCCTGTAGTCCCAGCTACTCGGGAGGCTGAGGCAAGAGAATTGCCTAAGCCCAAGAGCTGGAGGTTGCTGTGAGCTGTAAGCAGCTCCCGAGGGTGACAAAGTGAAGCTCTGTCTCTAAAAAAAAAAAAAAAGGACCAGGA
>CAUYPK010128482.1:0-13990 GCA_963574355.1 Loris lydekkerianus
GGGGGGTTTGGCTCAGTGTTTTTGGCAAATTTTAGGTCGGTTCGGTTTTAACTTTTTTTTTTCTTTGTTTGTCACACCCCCCCCTTTTCTTTTTTTTTTTTTTTTTTTTTTTTGAGATAGGATCTCATTCTGTCTAGGCTAGAGTACAGTGGTGTCATCATAGCTCACTGCAACCTCAAATTCCTGGGCTCCTGCTTCAACTTCCCAAGTAGTTGGCACATATGACCACACCTGGCTAATTTTTCTGTTTTTCCTAGAAACAGGGTCTTACTTTGTTGCTCAGGGTGGTCACAAACTCCTGGGCTTAAGTGATCCTTTTGCCTCAGGCTCCCAAACTGCTGGAATTACAGATGTGAGTGACTGCTCCTATTTGCCCATTTTTTAATTTCGTTGTTTTGGGGTTTTTTAATTGTTGAATTTTAGAAGTTCTTTATACAGTCTAGATATTAATCTCCTATATATGACTTGCAAATATTTATAAACATTCTCTATATTATATCTTGTATAGATAGTACTCTATAAAGTACTATCAGCTTTCTTGATAGTACTTTTTCATGTACAAAAGTACTTGCTTTTTGTGAAGTCCAGTTTCTTTTTTCTCTTTTTTTTACCTGTGAAGTCATTGCCAAATCCATAAAGATTTTCCCCTATATTTTCTGAGAATTTTATAGTTTGATCTCTTTTGTTTAGGTCTCTGATCAAGTTTTAAGTTAATTTTTGTATATTATGTGGTGTAAACGTTCAACTTTATTCTTTTTCATGTGAATAACCAGTTTTTCTCAGCACCATTGAATGCTCTTCATAGTCTTGTCAGAAATCAATTGGCCATGTATATAAAGGTTTATTTCTGTACTATCTCTTCTGTTCCATTGGTCTGTATATCTGTCCTTATGCCAGTGCCATACTCTATTAATTACCGTAGCTTTATAGTAAATTTTGTAGTTATAGACTATGAGTCCTCCGGCTTTTTCGTCTTTTACAAAATTGTTTTTTCTGTTTGGTGTTCCCTTGAGATTTTTGAAGATGGATTTTTCTATTTCTACAAATATTTTCTTTGAGATTTTGGTAGGAATTACATTAAATCTGTGGGTTGCTTTGGATAGTATTGACATCTTAATCTTCTAATTCATGAACATGGGATGTTTTTTCATTTATTTATGTCTTTAATTTCTTTCAGCACTTCTATAGTTTCAGTATACAAGTCTTTTATCTCCTTGTTTAGATTTATTCCTAAGTATTTTATCCTTTCAGGTAAAATATTCCTCCATTTTGTCCTCACTAGTAGAAGTATGTAATCATTTAAGTGAACAATATGCATATTCTCTCTTTGTTGCATGTCTTTGGGAAGGTCTGACATCTTAGCCTCATGCTTGGGGCTCTGTTTGTGGGTCTGCATTCTGGGAACAGACTGTGGGTAGGAAGGATAAGTGACTTTCAAAACCTACGGATTGTTGAATGATGTTTGTCTCCGAGAAGAGGGAATTTATCCTGTTGAAGTTTATGTAAGAGAAGAAGAAGTAAAAAGAATACAAATAATGTGCAAAAATAAAAAGTTGTTTTAAGTTGAATTCCTGTTCTCTGGGTTGCTGCTCGATTGTATTTTCCTGGCCAGTTGAGTGATATAGTTGCTGGGTACCCTGAATTGACTGGGCGATTGGTTTCTCTTAATATGATCTGGGTGTCTGTTTATGGAGAGATCCTAGAGATTCTGTATGTTCGTCTTGGTTAGCTTCTTTTTTCTCTCTCCCAGGTAAACATTAGAGGGTACAGTTTTATTTTGGTAACGATGGTTTATCGATAACCAGATGACACTAAGAACATAGTTTTAGAAATTGTACTTTTTTTTTCTTTTTTGAGACAGGGTCTCACTTTGCCACCCTTGGTAGAGTACCTTGGTGTCACAGCTCACAGCAACCTCAAACTCCTGGGGTTAAGTGATTCTCTTGCCTCAGCCTCCCAAGTAGCTGTGACTATAGGCACCTGCCACAATGCCCACCTATTTTTAGAGATGAGGTCTCACTCTGGCTCAGGCTGGTCTCAAGCATTCCACCCGCCTCAGCCTCCAAGTGCTATGATTACAGGTGTGAACACTCCTTCCCCTTAGAAATTATACTCTTGAGATGTATGCTTTTCTTCTAGTATAGCAAAATCTTAGACTATTTATGGGAAAATCTTGACTATATAAACTTGGAAGGGGTCTTCGAAGAATTTGTCCTATTCTTTTTCCATAAATTTTCTCTGTATAACAAAACCTTGACCATTCCTTTTAGTGCATTTTGTTAAAGGTTACTGCCTCTATAAGCATACTCAATGAGTGATACGTGAAAACTCAGTTTCTCTGTAAGGAAACACATGAAGTTAGTATGTGTGCCTTGCATGTAAAGTACTTACTCAGTTCCTGAAGCTTAAAGACAGCACAAATGAAAATCCCAGCAGAATCCTGAACACATCATGAAAGGGAGAGTCTTGGGGACTAAAGACTTTCACAGATATTATTTTTCTCACTCGTATTTGTAGATATTTGTCACAGATATTATTTTTCTCACTCGTATTTGTAGATATTTGGCCATACCAGTATGTCACATTCTTATAAACATTGTGACTTTATCCCTCCCTCCAGCTTCTTTGGGCCTTTATCTACAATAAGAGTCCTCAAAACTTGAGATTGTGACAAAGGGTGCTTAGAGATATTATATATGTTAAGTGAAATGGAAATATTCATTTTGTCTGATTAGTTTTCCTTTTCCATAGTGAAGAATTACATTGTATTTAGCAGTTTTAGAGAAATATCCAGATAGAGTCACTATAATGTTAGTGATAAATATTGTGCTTTTCTCAAGAGTTGAATGTTGACTCTTTTTATGTTATACTTCTTATATTAATATTTGTCAGTGTTCCCCAATCTATGAAATATGCAAAAATTCCTTCGTAGTCTGTAAATAGATGCCTCATTAAACTTATAAGGTCCTACTCCTGGTTGTAAAAGAAATCTTATTTTAAAATTAATCCTGGAAAAACATGGGCTGGGCAATATAATTAGATAGCACCACTGTAGTGTTGATTTTTGTTCTCTAGCCAACACTAGAGTTTTGGAATCAATGTCACATACGTTTCTATTTTACTAAGTGGAAATAATGTATTTTATATGGTAGAAATACATGTAATATGCATACAGAGGTTGTAGATTTTAAAGCACTCTTACATTTTTCTTTCCTTTTTTTCTATTTTAAAATTTCTTTCTATTTAGGATGGGAAGATAATGCAACGAAGTTCTCAGATACGACCTCAGTAACAAATCACTCCCCTAAATCAAAACTAGACTTCTCAGGGAAATTGGAGTCTGATAGACAAGATGATTCTTCCAGTTGTACTGACATTCAAGAAGAAGAGCTTTCTTCACCAGAATCAGATTCATGCAATAGGTAAGAAACATAGAATAGTTATTTTAAATATCTAGATAGTTCCTATGCGCATGTAGATAGGCAGAAGTAACTGCGAGGTGTAGTGCAGTTTGCCAGTCTTCTTCCACTTTAATCCTCTTTTACTGCCATGTAATCTTCACAGTGAGACATCCAGGCAGCATTTGGGAGGGTGGTATAGCAACCACTATAGCCATAAAAAGTGATTTTCTTCTCTTAATACCTTTGTATATTTTCTTCCTTTAAAGTGGGAAAAGGAATTATGATAGGCATTGAAACTTTGTCATGTCAACGAATGAAAGAGGTAAAGACAACTATATTGGAAAACAAACATGATCAGTAAGAAGTAAGACGTGGTACATAGGAGAGTAAAATAAAAAATAATTTAACTGAGTAAACGGAATGGATGGAAAACCTTTAAAAATTAGAGCTTTGATGGTGCTTCATCCCAAAAGATAATCTTAAAAAGGTATTTGTTTATGTATGTGCACCACACAGACATACACCACCGTATTCTGATGTTTCACTTTATAAATATGCCGTTTCTACCTCATGTTTCTAACGGTTATTTTTAATGGTACAACATTCTTTTGTGTTTCTATGACCCGATTCTTCAGTTTCTGTTAGTTCTCTACATTTTCTCCAGTGGTTTACTTATGTACCTAATGCTGTGGTAAATCTCTTCCTTTGCTTCTAATTATTTTTTTGTGTTTATCATCATTTTGGCCCAGGTAGGTGATAGTTGTTGTCTTCTGAATGAATCGTAACAGTTTAGCATTATATGTGGATGCGGCTTAGAAATTACTTAATCTTTGATATTAGTTCATTTTAAAATTATTAGCAATGCTCTTAGAATGATAGATTATGTCTAATCTGAAGCCCCAAATTAAGAAAATTTTTTGTAAGAGGAATATCCCTAAACACTGTCTGCTTTCAGAAGGTTGTTGGGAAACAATTTCATATTAGTCAGAATCGAGTATTAGGAAGGGGAAATCTCCCCTCCTTATCCCAAAGGTTTTCAAGGTCGAAAGCATTCTATCTCTAATTGCCTGAGGGGAAAAACATTTGGTAACCTGAGTTGTTATTCTAGATCGGGCTATTCCTGCATATTCAGTGGGCGGTATTTGTTTTTAAGCACAAGTCTTCTGGGAATATAAGGTGAAAATGGAGAAAAATCAGAGTAGATTTTAAGCTTTGTCACTGGATGCCTGAATGTTTCAGAGTGCCAGAGAGAATTGGGACATTTTGTGATCTTTGATTGGGAGGGGAAACATGGCAGTCAGAAGTCTGTTTACCTGGTGGTGAAAGTATTGGAGATAGGAGGACTTTGATGGTGTTAGTGAAGACTGTTAAAAAGGAAAATGCCATTGCTGAAATCTCTGAGTTTAGTAGACAAGGTAGAGGAAATATGGCTGAGGGGAATGGGAAATGAACCTTCTTGGGCCAGTTTACTAAAAAGGGTTTAGGCCAAAGTCTGGTTGTTAAAACTTACCACTCAATGAAAGAGTTGAAAAGTGCTTTGACACTTATCCCCAGTCACATGTTGTTCCTGCCACCACTTCATTAGGGGAATTGGCCCCTTCTCATTATTTGCCTTTCTACTGACCAAGATCCTGGGTAATATTATAATATCAGACAGTTTCTTTGTTCATCCTTAATTGTTTGCTCTTGATAAGGGTCCTGGAGGCTGTTATTTGAGATGAAAATTTTGTTAGCAACTCAAAATAAGCATATTGATGCTAGATTACCCTCTGTTCTCTGTCCGTGACAGGGTCTGACACTATACGGTTGTACTCATCCACTCAATAAGCATGTTATGTGCCTGGTGCATTAACCTAGATGCTGCAGTTGAGCAGTGATCAGACCATTAAAGAATTAAAAGGAATTTTTAAGCTCTTAAGCTGGGTGTGGTAGCTCACACCTACAACCCCAGTTTGGAATGCTGAGATGGGAGGATCACTTGAGGGCAGGAGTTGGAGACCAGCCTGGGCAGCACAGTGAGACTGCATCTTTACAAAAAATTTTTAAGAATTAGCTGGGCATGGTAGTTTTCACCTGTAGTCCTAGATACTTGGGAGGCTCGGGTAAGAGGATTACTTGAGCTCAGGAGTTTTAAGATTGCAGTGAGTTGCATTTGTGCCACTGGTCTCTAGCCTGGGTGACAGAGTAAGATGCTGCCTCAAAAAAAAAAAAAATTAAGTTCTTACACTCAGTTTCACATTATGCTTTGTTGTATATGTGTACTACGTATGTGTCTGTGTGCACACAAACACAAAACATGCACACACCCATGACTCAGTGAAAATACCTCCTAATTGCCAATTTTTGACAGCTGTATTGTGATACAGTTCACACATCACACCACTCCTTTAAGAATACAATTCAGTGGTTTTTAGTATATTCACAGAGTTGGACAACCACGAGCACAAATTTAGAACATTTTTGTTATCCCAGAAAGAAACCTTGTGTCTGTTAGCTGTCCCCATTTCCCCCTAAATCCCTTGCCTCAAGCCCTAGACAACCACTGATCTACTTGCAGTCTCTGTAAATTTGCCTATTCTAGACATTTTATATAAAGGAATCATACCATACGTGATCTTTTGTGACTGGCTTCTTTTACTCATAGGGGTGTCCTGTGGGCCTCATGTAGATCATTTGAGAATTGTTTTGTTTATCTGTGGTGTCAGATAATCAGGAAAAGTATGTGTAGAATTTTTTTTTTGCTCATCAGATGATGTTAGTATTTGCATATTTAACGTGTGGCTCAAGACAACTCTTCTTCATCCAATGTACTACAGAAAACAAAGGTTGGACACCCCTCACATTTAGCATAAAGTTTTCAAAGTTCATGTTATATCATGTTTCAGGACTGTTTTTCTTTTTATTGCCAAATAATATTCATAATATGTTTTATTTACTCATTTATTAGTTGATGGACCTTTGAGTTGTTTCTAATTGTAATTTTAATAAGAAAAAAATCATTGAGTACACTTTGAAAGTTTAGAGCTTCAGTGATAGTATGTAAGGATTTATCAGGGTTGCCTTGAAAAAGTAGGCAGTGTCTTCTTTACTGCTTGTGTCTTAAATATAAATAAGAAATATTATACACATTGTAAGTATTAAATATGTTAATCTACAACTTTTTAATAACTCCAGATTCTTTTTTATACCTGTTTTTCTTTTGTTCTGTTTTGTCAGTCTAAGATCTTTAAGTTTAAAAGGTAGAATTGGTTTCTTGTTTAAGACATAGAAACTAAGGCTAACAGGATAATGGGAAAGAAGTGAATCTTAAATAGTGATATTGGTTTGATACCAGGACAGTCTACTTGGCTGTTGATTCTAGAGTAGACTGTTACTATTTTATTTCATTTTTTTGAGAGAGTCTCACTATGTCACCCTGGGTAAAGTGCCATAGTTTCACAGCAACCTCAAACTCTTGGGCTTAAGCGAATCTCTTGCCTCAACCTCGCAAGTAGCTGGGACTACAGGTGCCTGCCACAGTGCCTGGCTATTTTTTGGTTATAATTGTCATTGTTTGGCAGGCCTGGGCTGGATTTGAACCTACCAGCGCTCGTGTATGTGGCTGGTGCCCTATCCACTGAGCTACAAGTGCTGAGCCCAGAGTAGATTGTTGAAGAGTAAGTACGCTGAAGGAAGCAGCTATGAGGCTGCTCAAAATAGTAGGCTTTGAGTGAATGGCCTCAGGTCAAGTTTTGCTGGGCAATTTTGGATTCACTCTTTGGACGTCCGTTTCCATGTATCTTTGAAAAGCATATAAAATACCTTATGCCTAAGATCTGTTGGAAGATGAAATGAGATGGAAGATATGAGAATCTTTGATACACACACACACATACACACACATACACACACACATATATGATTATTATTATACTTTTATAAAACAAATCAATTCCATTTTCTTGAGTAATACTAGAAAATGTAGCACTTTATGGCTAGCACTTTAGTGCTTTCCTAGTGCTAATTGTATTAATTTTAAGACGTATGCTTTCTGTTTTACATTTTAATATCTGAAATTGTGATGTGTCTTGTAACCAGCAGTATCTTATAATTGCTGACAGCCCAGTTGTACTCATGATGTACTTGGCAGTGGGGGTGCATCGAGGCTTTGCATAGGGTCATCAGTTCAGTTGGATTACATGGATTATTAGTTGGCACTATGTTAGTCGGTCATTTAATATGCCTTCAAGGAAATAAAAAGTTACTGTGTATGAAGAAAAGCACAGGAACAGAGCAGCAGCAGGGTGTAAATTTCTAGTTACGCAGTGTTCATTGGATGATTGAGCACATTTTTGTATTTTCTTGAAAAAACAATTAAGAAAGAGTATATTGAAGACATGTTACATTTTGTTACTGAGCTATGTGCAAGGGATTGCCTGTTTGTTACATAGCTGATTGACTGCAAGAGAAATGGCCAGATCCCTAGGAACAGATAGATTTCCTTGAGTGATTCACATGTTGCAAAGAACTGTTGCTAATTATGTGTCAGTTATTATGTGTCAGTTTGTCGGACACTGTTTGCTGTCTTTGAACAGAAACTGCTTATCTTCTGGCATTGTGATTGAAGAAAGAAAGAAAAAAAAGTATGAGTTCAGTTTGTAGAATGGGTGTCAGTCCTTAGAAGAAGCTCCTGGAAACCAGCATGTACCTTTGAAAAAATATTGTACCTCTGGTGGCCTTAATGGTTCAGAGGATGAGTTTGTATGAAAAAATTAAGACAGCATGCCAAGTCAAAACGTAATGAAAAGGAGTTGGGCTCTGAATAGGGAGACATTTTAAGAATACTTTAATCAGTTTATTTCAGCTATTTTTATATATGCATAATAATGGTGTAAGATAAAAACCTGTATCTACATAAGTTTTAAAGAACCCTCTGGATGTGTATAAATTAAAAATTCTTTTTTTTTTTTTTTTTGAGATAGAGCCCTGGATAGGGCGCTGTGGCATCACTGCTCACAGCAACCTCCAACTCCTGGGTTTAAGTGATTCTCTTGCCTCAGACTCCCAAGTAGCTGTGACCACAGGCGCCTGCCACAACACCTGGCTATTTTTTGTTGCAGCTGTCATTGTTGTTTGGCAGGCCCTATCTGGATTCGAACCCACCAGCTCAGGTGTGCAGCTGTCGTTGTTTGGCAGGCCCTAGCTGGATTTGAACCCACCAGCTCAGGTGTATGTGGCTGGCGCCTTAGCTGTTTGAGCCACAGGCACCGAACCTAAATTGAAAATTCTAAGTGAAAAGGAAGTTATAGCTAAATTAACCTTGGTATTGTCTCTGTAGCAAATAAAATAATGCTTCATCTTGCCATCAGCATTGTCTTAGATTTTTGAAATGCAGTATTTGAGTATGAATAAGGTCCCCGACTCATTTCAAACTTAATTTGCTTCATCTAGTTGGAAACTCATAAAATGGCTTATAATGCTTGGTGGTAGCCTGAAGTCTGTCACAATATGAGGTGATTTAATGCTTACTGCCACTTTTTTAATGACTCCAAAATTTAAATAGTCAATAGCAGTAACCACTAGGATAATTAACACCACATGAATTAGGAAAAGATGTAAAGTGAGAAGGGCCTAGTCAAGACCAGAATCCTTTAGTAGAATCATAGCATATGATCGGGGTCTTTATTTGTCTTGACCACTTTGTATTTGCTGTAATATTCAGGTATCAGAAGGAAAGTAGATGAGGTACTATACTTAAGTGACTTTATTCAGATCTTTTCAACTGTAAAATTCTGTAATCCTATTGTTTTTGACAAGTGTAATAGTGTAATAGTTGGTAAATTATACCAACTTGTCCATTGCAGATCATAAACCACCCCTTTTAGAATTATGTTTGTTTTTTACACATTGACGTGTTTCCATCTTTATCTCCTTAATTTTTTACAAAGATTTTTCATTTTTTCTTTTATGATAGTTTTGTTTTCATCATAAAGCTCTAAATTTTCAAAGCTATTTTAAAATTAGATGTTATGGGGCTAGGCACATGGCTCGTGCCTGCAATCCTAGCACTCTGGAAGGTCGAGGCAGGTGGATTGCGTGAGCTCCAGAGTCCGAGACCAGCCTGAGCAAGAGTGAGACCCTGTTTCTATTAAAAATAGAAAATTAGCCAGTGGGCGGGGAGTGGCACATGTTTATAGTCCTAGCTACTCGGGAGGCTGAGGTAAAAGGATTGCTTAAGCCCAAGAGTTTGAGGTTGCTGTGAGCTATGACACTACAGCACTCTAGCCTAGGACAACAAAATTAGACTCTGTCTCCAAAAAAAATAAATAAATAAATAAAATAAAATTAGATGTTATGCATGTTTATAGTGAAATAATAGGGAAATATAGATAAAAAGAATAAAATTTCTTAATTGTATTAGCCAGAAATATATTTGTGTTAATATTTTCATAAATATATCCTTCCAGAGCTAGAGATACAGATGGGTGTGTAGATAAATCCTTTTTCAAAAGAAGTATCATACTATTTTGTCATTAAAAAAAAAATTCTCTTTGTTAGAGAAGAGTTCTGCTGTTTTAGGTCTAATGTGAATACAGATACATTGTGAATTCTTTTTTAATTCATTCAGTCACACTATGATACAGAATATAGATTTTACTACTATGTTGAATAAAGATGGTGGTTTTCACTGTATTAGAGCAGTATTCAAACTTACATAATATGGCAAACTGACAACTAAGAATAATCTTATTTTAGAATCAAATAGGTATAACTAATCCAAATAATCATTGTGATGAAATCGTTTTATTGCCAACTTGATTCTTTACTCTGAACTACTTCTTTTGAATTTAAATTATAAACACTATATTGATATTTTGCCAGTCTGAAGATTGATAAACAAATTGATAAGACTTTTAGATTTTATGCAACTTTTTGCTAGATGATTTCCTGGAGTTCAAGATACTTGTCCAAATTTCTGTAAATTAACATTGTTTTTTTTGATTGAGAAGAGAGAAAGCTTTTGTTCCCCAAATTTTGGCAAGCAGAAGACGTTGCATTTTTATTGATGGCTAAATTAAAAGGAAAGATGCAGTTGATTATGACCCTAAAGAGGAAGCATTATCTTCATGCAGGGATGAGTAGTAGTCATACTTTTTCTTGGAAGAACCTTTAGATCGTTATTCTTTAAAAATATTTTAGGTTGAGGCATAAGAAATTAAAAGGAGCCAGTGTTTTTTGGTATAACTAGAGAAATTTGAATAAGGTCTTTAGGTAATTTTATTGTAGCAATATTTGTATTTCCTGATTTTAATAATTGAATTGTCATATAAATAAATGTGCTTGTTCCTAACAAACGCATACTAAAGGGTTAAAGAAGCTTGAGGGCTACAACATAATTTCAATGGTTAAAGAAACAGCATATGCTACATATATATTATAACATATAAAGAGAGAGAGAGTGATAAAGCAAATTGGCAAAATGTTAACACTCAAAGTCTGGGTGAAGGATATAAGGATTATTTTTTGTAGGTGTGAAATTATTAAAATTTTAAAAATTTCTGGGAAGAGTCATGTTCATAATCAAAGAAGTTTGCTTAGCCAAGGAATGCCCAACTTTTTGGTTTCTCTAGGCCACATTGGAAGAAGAGTTGTCTTGGGCCACCCATTAAATACACAAACACTAATGGAAACTGAAAAAGGTCCATGAATAATTTTCATAATGTCCACCACCACAGATAAGCAAAAATGTCCTCATGTAATAATCCTGATTATGTAGTGACCTGTTCAGAAAGTCTTTCTAAATCATCTAGCAGGTCCCAAGTTTGCAGTCACCAATATAGAAAATGTACATATCTAAGTAATAAAACATCTTTGGGTTTTTTGATATTTTTCATTATTTTTTTTTTCTCATTAAGTTTTGTTTTAATGGGTCTCAAAATTCTGTGACAGATTTTTGGTCCTGTTGTTTCCATTAAAAAGTACTGATTTTAAAAACTTAACTTAGTAACTTAAAACTGCCACACAAAAAGAAACAAATGGTCCACAAAACAGTTTCCTTTCCTTTTGAAGGTTTTACAGTGCATTGTTATCATTAATCAGTATTTTACTATTAAACTTAAATGGCCAAATGAGAAAAAAAAACAGTTTCAAGATTGTTCTTCCACCACTGATTAAGACTGGGGTGGCAGGTATTAGAGATAATATTCATTTAGCCTTCTGGGCTTTCTAGGCAGACTTGGTGACCTTCCAACTCCAGCAGCCTTCTTGTTCGCTGCTTTGATGACACCAGTAGCAACTGTCTGTCTCAATGTCATGGACAGTGAAATGACCCAGAGGAAGATAGTCTGAGAAGTTCTTAGCACACATGGATTTGCCAGGAACCCTATGGACGATGGTGGTGTCACCAGATTTCAGGAATTTAGGGCCATCTTCCAGCTTCTCACCAGAGCAGTGGTCAATTTTTTTTTTTAAAGAGACAGAGTCTCACTTTATCGCCCTCTGTAGAATGCTATGGCATTAAAACTCACAGCAACCTCCAGCTCTTGGGCTTAGGGGATTCTCTTGCCTCAGCCTCTTTAGTAGCTGGGACTACAGGCACCCACCACAATGCCTGGCTATTTTTGTGGCAGTTAATCTTAGTCAGTCTTTTCCTTCAGCTCAGCAAACTTGCAGGCAGTGTGAGCCGTGTGACAATCCAGTACAGGAGCATAGCCAGCCCTAATTTGGCCTGGATGGTTCAGGATAGCCATCTGAGCAGTGAAACCAGCTGCTTCCAGCGGTGGGACATTTTTGCTATCACCAGCAACATTGCCACAACGAACATCTTTGACAGATACATTCTTGATGTTGAAGCCCACATTGTCCCCTGGAAGAGCTTCGCCCGAAGCTTCATGGTGCATTTCATCAGACTTTACTTCAGTTGTAACACTAAGTGGAGCAAAGGTGACCACCATGCCAGGTTTGAGAACACCAGTCTCCACTTGGCCCACAGGGAGAGTATCAATACCATCAGTTTTGCAGACATCCTGCAGAGGCAGATGCAAGGGCTTGTCAGTTGGATGAGTTGGTGGCAGAATGCAATCCAGAGCTTCAGCAGCATGGTTCCACTGGCATTGCCATACTTCCAGGTGACTTACCATGCCTTGAACCAAGGCATATTAGCACTTGGTTCCAACTTGTTGTCACCATTCCAACCAGAAATTGGCACGAATGCTGCTGTGTCAGGGTTGTAGCCAATTTTCTTAATGTAAGAAATGACTTCTTTAACGATTTCCTCGTATCTCTTCTGGCTGTAGGGCGGCTCAGTGGAATCCACTTTGTTAACACTAGCAATAGTTGTTTCACACCCAGTGTGGAAGCCAGGAGGGCATGCTCACCGGTCTGCCCGTTCTTTGAGATACCACCTTCAAACCAACACCAGCAGCAACAATCAGGACAGCACCGTCAGCCTGAGATGTGCCTGTACTCATGTTTTTGATAAAGTTTCTGTGTCCTGGGGCATCATTGATAGTCATGTAGTATTTGCTGGTCTCAAATTTCCTCAGGGAGATACAATGGTGATACTACACTCACCCTCAGCCTTGAGTTTATCTAAGACCCAGGTATACTTGAAGGAGTCCTTTCCCATATCAGAAGCCTCCTTCTCAAATTTTTCAATGGTTCTCTTGTCAATGCCAACACATTTGTAGATTAGATGGCCAGTAGTGGGGGACTTGTCTGAATCTATGTGTCCAATGATGACGATGTTGATAGGAGTCTTTCCTTTCCCATTTTGGATTGTATGGATGATTTTCACAACACCTGTGTTCTGACAGCAAACCTGTTGTGAAAAAGCAATATTCTTTATTATAAAAGAAAAGTGGGCAACATAAAACTAGTGAATTAGTGGGATATCTGACATTGTTTTTGAATAACTAATGCATCAACATCTGGTTCAATGGAAGTAGTTGCAATTCTCCGTGAGTTCTTAAGGTGTGCATCAGATATTCCGGTTTTAATTTTACTCTTAATGTGCTTCATTCTTGAAAATGGTTGCTTGCAAATGTTGGTGTTTCCCAAAAGCAATGATGAGAATAAGGTGTGATTGTGAAGGGAGGGATATTTGTCTTTGGGGAGATAGGACCTATGAAAGTCCAGGAAAGAGACAAGATCAATTTTTTCTTTGAGTATCAGATTATAGCTTCACGTATTACATTTGAAAATGGGCAGGTAAATATTTATGTCAACTGAAAATGAGGTCACAGATACACTAAAATATTATTTTCCCAGAAATCTTGAAATCTATTTTCAAATTCTTGTACCATATCGAAAAGCCAGACTGCATAATTTTTATTATTCATGAGACTATGGTTTTTTTTTTATTATTATTAAATCATAGCTATGTACATTAATGCGATCATGGGGCACCATACACTGGTTTTATAGACTGTTTGACACATTTTCATTACACTGGTTAACATAGCCTTCCTGGCATTTTCTTAGTTATTGTGTTAAGACATTTACATTCTACATTTACTAAGTTTCACATATACCCTTGTAAGATGCACCGCAGGTATAATCCCACCAATCAACCCTCCCTCTGCCCTCCCCTCCCTTTCCCATGGGACTGT
>CAUYPK010128484.1:0-13607 GCA_963574355.1 Loris lydekkerianus
TTTTTCAGACAGACCCTCAAGCTGTCGCCCTGGGTAGAGTGCTGTAGCATCACAGCTCACAGCAACCTCAAACTCCTGGGCTTAAGTGATTCTCTTGCCTCAGCTTCCCAAGTAGCTGGGACGACAGGCACCAGCCACAACGCCCGGCTATTTTTTTGGTTGCAGCCATCATTATTGTTTGGCCAGCCCGGGCTGGATTAGAACCCTCCAGCTCAGGTGTATGTGGCTGGCGCCTCAGCCGCTTGAGCCACAGGCGTCGAGCCCACAACAACCTTAAACTCCTGAGCTCAAGTAATCCTCCTGCATCAGCCTCCTAAGTAGCTAGAACTACACGAGTTCCAGGAACTACATGAGAACCATGAGGTCCAGCTAATTTTTTATTTTTACTTTTTGTACAGACAGAGTCTCACTATGTTGCTCAAGTTGGTTGCTATATTCTTGATCTCAAAATAATTCTCCCACCTCAGCTTCCTAAAGTGCTGAGATTATAGCATGAGCTACCATGACTGGCTGAGAGCCAGATTTTCAATGTTAAGAGAAGGGAGATACAAATACAGAAAGCAAAAGACTAGAATAAAACCCTATGGTGTTGGATTAGAATTAGGAGTATCAGAGTGAAATCACAGCTTTCAATATTTATAGGCAGATAGAGATGTTTGTGTATATTTATATACATATGTATGTACAGACATGCACACACATCTATATAATCTTTTTTTATATTTTAAAATTGATGATTTGGTATCCCAAAAGCATCAGCCAAACTAGAAACTAAAATTGTTTATATTCACATCATCACCATGTTTTTGAGGGTATGCAAAAATCATGTTACAAACCTTCCCATCACTGACTTTAATATCTGCATTTTGCTTTTTTGATGTCCCCACCTAACAATTTCCTACCACTATAGTAAAAAAAGATCTCACCCTTACCTTCCTCTGGCTCCTTCTGCCTCCTGATCCACCCTGGAGTTTCCCTATGTGGTCCTACAATGTATGTTGTACCTCCTACTTCTGCAGAATTGTAAATTAAATCCCAGTACAATTTAAAACAATACCCTAGTCCTGCCCTCAGACAGAGCCTATGAGTAACAACAACCCAGCAGCAAGATCTGGGCATATCTATGCCCAGATCTTATTTTTGAAATGCATTCACTAATAAAAGGAACCAGAGTTCCTTGATAAATGGTTGATTCCAGGACTGAGTCTGCAAAAGTATAAAAGAAACATGGAAAATCTTTCTATACCATAAAGTTGTTTTTTTGTTTTTTTAAAAAAAGGTGATCAAAGAATGAAGAGAACAAGAAGAAAAGCACAGAGGACCCAGCTTGTAAGGGTTCCCACTGGCCAAATCTGGGACAATCTAAACCAAAATAAATAAAAATGAATAAAATTGGAATCAATGTGTCCATACTGATATGTTTAAAAGATTTTTTAAAAACAGAGAAAAAGCTTTTCCTTACTGTGAAATGCCACATGATGAATTCAGAAGGAATCATAAAATTTTTTTAAATTTACCATCTGGCAACCACTATAGAAATAACTGATTCAGGCACAAATCATCAATGGATGCTAAACTTAGTAAGTAAAACATTGAAGAAAATGGGCTATTTATATAGTCTCAAGGCATCAACCCACAAAACACATATTATTTACTTATTAACTAACAAGTACAAAATACTTTTGAACTAACTTTATAGAAACTTTATAGCAAAGGGTTGGGCATGGTGGCTCACACCCGTAATCCTAACACTCTGGGAGACCAAGGTGGGTATACTGCTTGAACTTAGGAGTTTGAAACCAGCCTGAGCTGGAGCGAGATCCTGTCTATAAAAATAGCTGGGTATTGTGGCGGGCACCTGTAGTCCCAGCTACTTGGGAGACTGAGGCAAGAGGATCATTTGAGCCCAAGAGTTTGAAGTTGCTATGAGCTATGACGCCATGGCACTCTACCCAGGGCGACAAAGTGAGACTCTGTCTCAAAAAAAAACTTATCAGACAACATCTTAACCAAATGATAAAATTAAACATAACCAATAATGGGACAAACTGACATGTGGTTTCTGATATGAAGAACACAGTGAGAAGACCACAATATCATGTCTGTGGTATTCCTGCCAAAAATGAATAACCTAAATCTATTCATGAGGAAACATTAGCCTAACCCAAATCAAAGAATATTCTACAAAGTAATTGGCCTACTCTTCAAAAATGTCTAGATCATTGAAAACAAGGAAAGACTGAGGAAGTGTTTCAAACTGAAAGAGACTGAAGAGGCATGACAACTAAAGGTAAGACAATTCTGAATGGTCCGTGAATCAGAAATAAAACAAAGAAAAATGGAAGAGTTTTCTGTTTTTATTTTCTTTAGGAGTTTTGTTTTTGATTTTGTTACAAAGGACATAACTGAGAGATCAGTGAAATCTGAGTGGGGTCTGTGAATTAGATGATATTATTATATCAATATTTATTTCCTAATTTTAGTGAGTGTGCTATGGATGGACAGGAGAGTGTCTTATTTTTATACCCTGATTTAGAGATAATAGAGCATTACATCTACAATTTATTTCTCAAATGATTCAGGAATGTTGTCTAGATATGTGGATAAAGTAAGAAAGAGAAGGCAATTGTGGTAAGATATTAATAACTCTGGAATCTGGGCAACCTAAGCCAAAACAGAAAATAAATACTAACAATTTCCAAAAATACTGAAAGCAAGCATATAGTCCATATTCTTTAACCACAATTTAATCTCTAAACCCATTATAGATTTGTATAAAGCAAGATAACTAGGAAAATTCCATATTTGAAAATTAAAAAATTATAAATATACATGGATCATATCAGTAATGTGACTCTATCAACATATATGATAAAAAAGATAGCATACTTCATGACCAAGTGCTCAACATTAAAAACTGATTAAGGAAAGGTTGTTGCCAGGGGCTTAAAGGGAGGGATAAACAGGGAGTTACCGTTTAATGGGTACAAAGTTTCAATTTGGGATGATAAAAAATTTCTGGAGATGGATGATGGTGATGGTAGCACAATAATGTGACTATATGTTGAACTGTACACTTACTAAGAATTAAAATGGGCTCAGAGCCTGTAGCTCAGCGGCTAGGGCATCAGCCACATACACCAGAGCTGGCGGGTTCAAACCCAGCCCGGGCCTGCCAAACAACAATGACAACTACAGCAAAAAATAGCCAGGCATTGTGGCAGGTGCCTGTAGTCCCAGCTACTTGGGAGGCTGAGGCAAGAGAAGCTCTTAAGCCCAAGAGTTGGAGGTTGCTGTGAGCTGTGATGCCACAGCACTCTACCAAGGGAGACATATTAAGACCCTGTCTCAAAAAAAAAAAAAAAAAAAAAAGAATTAAAGTGGTAAATTTTATGTAATGTATAGTTTACCACAATAAAAATAAATTGACAAAGTTAAAAAAATAGCATTTTCTTAAAAAATATTGTTCACTGTGGCTTGGCACCCATAGGTCAGTGGTTAGGGTACTACCCACATACACAGGGGCTGGTGGGTTCAAACCCAGCCTGGAACTGCTAAACAACAATGACAACAACAACAAAATAACCAGGCATTGTAGCAGACACCTGTAATCCCAGCTATTTGGGAGGCTGAGGCAAGAGAATTGCTTAAGTCCAAGATCTTTTGAAGTTGCTGTGAGCTGGCCACAGCACTCTATCAAGGGTGACATAAAGAGACTATCTAAAAAAAAAAAAATCGCTTACTTTAACACATATTGACAGCTTTCTTAAAAATCATGTTATGCATGAGATACAATTCAATATCCATTCATCAAACAAAACAAAAAACTCTTAATAGACAGGAATGGAAGAGGGGAAACTTCCCTAATGTGACAAATGTTGTCTATAGCCAAATTATCCTAAAATTCACAGGGATGGATTGAAAAGGCTTCTACCATATTGATAACACTGTATGGAATATTAAGCTTTTGCACATTTCTTTTAAAATTCTACCACATTTGAAATATAAAAGATAGAAAAAGAAGTTCTCTCTGTTGATAAACATTGTTTTGATGTCAAAACGGTTCTTCTAAGTTACTATTAGAAAAAATGTCTTAAGATCAACAACTTTAAAATCAAAATCATCATTGTGGGCAGGAAGTTAATATCTAACAGTTTTCTTTAAACAGCACAATTCTGTTTTCTACAGTTAGTTTTTCCAAAAGAGTTGTCCTGTCGGACTCACCTGGAAATTATGCTATTTGAAGATAATGACTGACATTTCTTTGCTATGATGAACAGGTATACTTGAACTCTGATCTTTTTTTCAGACCGAACTCACTCAAATCATGCTCTAGAGAAGGATAGAGACTGGTCTATTAATTAATTTGTGGGTTGAAGGACTGAACTCTTCTCTGATAAACATCCAGTCCTGGCTGCAGTTGCTCCATGAAGACCTTGAGTGGCCACCCATTCAAGGATGTGCTGTCTTTAATTTTTATTCATTTATTTATAAATTTCTTGTACTTTTTGTAGAGACAGGGTCTCAATATGTTGCCCAGGCTGGCCTCAATCTTCCCACCTCAGCCTCTCAAAGCACTGGGAATACAGGCATAAGTCCCTGCATCAGCCAAGGCAGTGTTGTCTTTAGATGGCATTTCCAAAGCAAGCTAGATTTGTCATTACTCAATCACTATATTCATAATTTCTTAGTTTCTTTTTCTAACACTTAACAAATTCAATTATGAGAAATTGTATGTAGAAAATTGCCTTTCATTTGGGCAGTGTTAAAAGGGTAACACAATTCAAAGGCCAGGTGTGATGGCTCATGCCTATAATCCTAGTGGTCTGGGAGGCCAAAGCAGGTAGACTGCCTGAGTTCAGGAATCAAGACCAGCCTGGGCAAGAGTGAGAATACCCCCACACCCCATCTCTAAAAATAGCCAGGTGTTGTGGCAGGAGCTTATAGTACCAGCTACTTGGGAGGGTGAGGCAAGAGGATCACTTGAGCTCAATTTTGAGGTTGCTGTGAGCTATCACGCAACTGCACACTACCAAGGGTGACAAAGTGAGACTCTGTCTCAAATTAAAAAGGATGAGGGCGGCACCTGTGGCTCAAAGGAGTAGAGCGCCAGCCCCATATGCCGGAGGTGGCGGGTTCAAACCCAGACCTGGCCAAAAACTGCAAAAAAAAAAAAAAAAAAGAAAAGAAAAGAGAAAAGGATGATAAAATTGTTACACGTATCCTATTCAAAGTTAACTTTTTCTGTAATGAATACATATAAACATAAAACGATACTGTCATACTGTTATAGAACCAAAACAAATTTACAAATACAAAATATATAAAACTAATAAAATTTAAATTAACAACATTAATAGATAATAGATTTTAAGGCTAGAATTAAATCACCCATCACCCATCACAACATGGGTTCAATACTAACTCCTACAAAGTAACTACTACAACAGATGGGGTTTTTTGTTTGCTTGTTTGACAGAGTCTTTCTCTGTTATGCCAGAAGTACTAATTGAGGCAAGAGTGCTCTGCCGTCAATCTAGCTCACACCTATCTCAAACTCCTGGGCTCAAGGCATCCTCCTGCCTCAGCCTCCAGAGTAGATGAGACTATAGGCACTTGCTATAATTAGCTAATTTTTTTCTATTTTTAGTAGAGATAGGTTCTCTGAAGCTGGTCTCAAACTCCTGAACTCAAGTGATCCTCCCACCTTAGCCTCCCAGAGTGCTTAGAATTAGAGGCATGAGCCACGGTGTCCGGCCAGTGTTGTTTTTTTAAAGCTTAGCATGCCTAAACACATGAGCTGCCACTTTCCCATTTCAAACAACTGCAAAGCCTTGATTCCTACAGTGTGCCCAACACTACTTGGCCTTCCACTAGTCCCACTAACCATTTACTTATAAATAAAGTTTATAGCCAATGGTCCAAAACATACATGCAAACGTAAGTACTGAAATCAAGTCACACTACTCAGTTACAAACTGACTAGTCATCTACATGCTTTTATGTCAGATTATCAAAAAAACAAAAAAAAAAAAATTTTTTTTTTTTTTGCAGTTTTTTTGGCCAGGGCCAGGTTTGAACCCACCACCTCCAGTATATGGGGCCAGTGCCCTACTCCTTTGAGTCACAGGTGCCGCCCAGATTATCAAAAATTTTAAAAACTAGGCTGGGCGTAGTGGCTCATGCCTGTAATCTTAGTAGTTAGGGAGACTGAGGCAGGAGGATTGCTTAAAGCCAAGAGTTTAAGATCAGTCTGGGCAACACAGCTGGACTCTGTCTCTACAAAAAAAAATAAAAAGAAATTAGCTATGTATGGTGGCATGTGCCTGTAGTCCCAGCCACTGGGAAGGTTGAGGCAGGACAATCACTTGAGCACAGGAATTTGAGGTTACAATAAGCTATGATTGGGACACTATACCTCAACCTGAGCAACAGAGCAAGACCTTGTCTCTTAAAAACAACAACAACAACAAAATCACACATTACCTCTTTTAAAAGGCAAATGCCTCAAACCAAAGTGCCGGAAAAGACTACGCTTTTCACAATTTTATAATGGTTTACTGTTTTGAAGTCAAGTAAAATCTCTTGGCACTTTTTTTCTTCGGGTACTATTAACTTGAGAGCTCAACATAAATATCTTCTTTAAACAAATGCATAGGATCTAATGGGCTATACTTTCTGTATTAACAGTCTCAGACTATGTATTACCATTAGACCTTCACTTTCCCTTTATTCTGACTTCTTTACGTATACATTTATATATTTAAATTGTATTTGTCCTTATTGAGTAGGCAATCAAGTACATGTTATAAAATTCAAAGAATACAAAAGAAAATGCACTTAACAGTAGAACTTCTTCCCACCAGCCACCCAGTTACTCTTCCCCCAGAGGTAATTATTAATATTATTATTACTAGTTTGTGCTGTATCGTTCTGGAGAGCTCCTAAACACACATATATTGTAGTCTTATGTGAATTTCAGTAAATTATTTCAAGTTCTCCTAGAAGGAACTAGACCATAAGTATTTCCTTCTAGTTCTAATATTTTATGTAGAAATTGCAGTTTTAGAACTAGATAATTTTAGGGACAGAAGGACCTTAAACAATTAAGTCCTTTATCACTTTACAGATGAAGAAACTAACTCAGAGAGTCCTGCCTGAAGTCACAAGGCTAATTAGCAGTACTGCTAGAAATAAATGAGGTCTGCTAGCTAACTCCAAATCCCTTCATCATTCAAGGTATATTCAAAATTTTTTTTGTTTTCTACAACCATCAGTTCTTTAATTTCTCTCTCTCTCTTATTTATTTATTTATTTATGAGACAAGGGCTCATTCCATTGGCTGGGTTAGAATACAATGGTGTCATCTGCAGAGACCTGTGCTATTAGCTGGGGCCCCTGCCTAGCCCGGGCGGTTGGCCAAGAGCAGAAGCTGCACTTCAGACTGAAGCCCTGAGAACCTGTGTGACCCTCCAGCTCTGCAGTCTCCACCCCAGGGGATGGGTCCCCACTGAGATGATGAAGACACAAGAGGAAAGCCACAGATCCCCGAATCACTGCCTGTAAGGCAACTGTCCACAGAGCTACCCCACGCATTGCACTTAGGATGGGAAGGAAAAGAAACAGGATGTGCTAAGCCACTGAGATTTGGGGGGGGAGGGGGTGTGTGATTTATTAATTTACTTCTTCAGCATAAACTAAACCCTCCCGACTAATCTGAAGCTCTAAAACTAGTGCACTTCGTAATGCTAAATAAATGTAAAATGAATAAATAATGGATATTGAACACTTTTTCCATAAAAAAAACAAAAACAAAAAAAGAAGGGGCGGTGAGTAGGGCGGTGGCCCCATATATTGGAGGTGGCAGGTTCAAACCCACCCCTGGCCAAAAACTGCAAAAACAAAAAAAAAGTATGGAGAATCCTTGAAGAACTCAAATTACACCTCCCATTTCACACTGTGATCCCATAACTAGGCATCTACCCAGAAAAAAAATAAAATAATTCTATCATAAAGACATTTATGCTATACTGTTTATCACAACTCAATTTACAATTGTCAAAATGTGGAAACAACCTAAGTGCCCATCAACCCAGCAACAGATTAATAAACTGTGATATATATATATATATATACATGAATACTGTTGAGCCTTAAAAAAGATGGAGACTTTACATCTTCTGTATTAACCTGGATGGAGTTGAAACACATTCTCCATAGTAAAGCATCACAAGAATGCAAAACCAAATATCCAATGTGCTCAATACTAATAAGAAGCCAATCTAATACATACCCTGATAAGAGAAAAACTCAATTCAATTCAAGTTGGGGGGAAAGGGAACAAGGGAAGGGGGAGAGCGGAGGAAGGAAGGGGATTGGTGTGTTCCCACTTACTGGGCACAATGTAAGAGTTTATGGCACACCTGTTGGATGCAGGACACAACTACAAGAGGGACTCTACCTAAAAAATGCAAATATTGTAACCTAGTTGTATGTACCCTCACATTACATTATAAAATTATTAAAAAAATAAGATTGGGACAGGTGTGATGGCTCACGCCTGTAATCCTAGCATTCTAGGAGGCCGAGGCAGATGGATTGCCTGAGCTCATGAGTTTAAGACCAGCCTAAGCCAGAACCAGAGTGAGACCTCGTCTCTAAAAAAAATAGAGCGTTGTAGCAGGCGCCTATGGTCCCAACTACTTGGGAAGCTGAGGCAGGAGAATGGCTTAAGCCCAAGAGTTTGAGGTTGCTGTGAGCTGTGACGCCATGGAACTCTACTGAGGGCAACAAAGTAAGACTCTGTCTCAAAAAAAAAAAAAAAAAAAAGATTGTTGTGCTTTCTGATAAGGTATAACTATCATGGCCTACGGCAACCTACTGATTAGATTTGGGAATACCAAGAATATTTGACTTCTTTGGCCATGCCATTATTTCAACCATAATCTTATGTGAAAAAACTTTCTTGAAAAAGGTGTTATCATTATTTTACTGACTTACATGATACTATTTCAAATCCTTATTAATTTTAGTTTTAGAATACTATATATCATGTACATTCATTATATAGTAGATAGGCTTTACTACACATCTATGTCTTATATATCAAGATAATCTTTTGTAGGCAACACAGTCACAAAGAGTAAGGTAGAAATCTAGAAAAAAGATAACCTTCAGAAGCAGTGTACCATGGTTTCTTTTTTTCTTTTTTTTTTTTTTGTAGAGACAGAGTCTTACTTTATGACCCTCAGTAGAGTGCCGTGGCATCACACAGCTCACAGCAACCTCCAACTCCTGGGCTTAAGCGATTCTCTTGCCTCAGCCTTCCGAGTAGCTGGGACTACAGGCGCCCGCCACAACACCCAGCTATTTTGTTGTTGTTGTTGTAGTTCAGCCGGGGCAGGGTTTGAACCTATCACTCTCGGTATATGGGGCCGGCGCCTTACCAACTGAGCCACAGGCGCCTTCCTGTACCATGGTTTCATATCCTCTTCGGGACAAAAGGTCATGAGCAAAGAAAGAAAAGATCCTGCACTGTCCTTCAAAAGGAAGGGTGAAAGATTCCACAAGATGGAGATTTTCATGGACCATGCATAAGCAACAATAAGTGGCCATCTAAACAAAAACAGGTCCACCTACCATTTAGGATATGAAAATGTAGCTACAGATTAAATGATAACTAAATACATTTGATATGCTATTTTTTATATATTTTGTACAGTATATAATACATCTTATAGCTAAAATGGAATATTTTAAATCTAAACTCTCGTCAAAATATAACAAATCCCCAGCTCTTCAAAATATCCAGTTAGTGTGTATTAATTCCATCTCTCAGCCATACTACCTATCTCCCCTGAGAGACACATGGTGCTCTTCCTGGAGTCATGAAGTTGATTAGGCTTTATGTTTAGGTCTTAGTGGTTCATTTATTTATTTATTTTTATTTTTTGAGAGAGTCTCACCTTGTCACCCTTACAATACCATGGCATCATAGCTCACAGCAACCTCTAACTCTTGCACTCAAGGGATTCTATTGCCTCAGGCTGCCGAGTAGCTGGGACTATAGGCGCCACCCACAACGTCTGGCTATTTTTAGAGATAGGGTCTTGCTCTTGCTCTTGCTCAGGCTAGTCTGGAACCTGCCTCGGCCTCCCACAGTGCTGGGATTATAGGTGTGAGCCACCACATCCGATTGTTCCTTCGTATAAAAGGAATACCAGTTTATTTCACTTTTAAAGTTATCCATTTGTAATCCAGAAGTGCGAGGTCTTTAATATAGTTCTGTTGGAGTAAATCCCTCCTTCCTACTATAAACCAGGCACTGTATTAGAGCTGGAGATACAAAAGGAAAACTATAAAAAAAAATAAGCTCCATAGTCCCCAGGAGAGTGTGTAACAGAACACAGGGGAAGATAGTTCAAGGGAGAAAAAGTTGTAAGGTTTACTGTATTAATATTTACTTTTCTTTCAAGTTACTGTTCTCATCTCTTCTACATTTTCCCCTGTTAAAACCAGGAAAGTAGAAAGTTACTCTGTGATAATTCAAATAGAGTTACAATGTATCTCAAACCAACTACTGGGGGAAAAGAGATAATTAAGATCATTACGTTGGAGGCGCGGGGGTGCCGGATGAGCGGCTGGGAATGGGAATACGGACTTGGCGCCTCTGTAGACTCGGCGAAGGCTCCAAGAAAGTCGCCCGCTGGCCGCGGCCCCAGCAGGCCCTTGCCTCATCGTATTCCATCAGATTTAGAAGAAATCTATTTATTTACCAAGGATGAACCCAATAAAACTCCTGAACAGACAGAACGTTTCTCTACAAAGCTTTTGAACAAGCATGGCATTAAAACCATATCTTGGATTATACCACTCCAAACTTTAAAAAAGGAATATAAAACCTATGAAACCAAGCTCCGCCTTATGAGTAGTTTTGACTTTTTCCTTACTGATGCCAGAATTCTGAGGCTTTTACCCACACACATTGGGAGACATTTCTATCAAAGAAAGAAAGTTACAGTATCTGTGAATCTTCTAACCAAGAATTTATCAACAGAGATCAATGAATCTATAGGTGGAACAGTCTTAAACTTCTCTAAAAGTGGTTCTTGCAGCACTATATGCATCGGTCACACTGCAATGCAGATTGAGCATATCATTGAAAACATCATTGCTGTCACCAAAGGGCTTTCAGAGAAATTACCAGAGAAATGGAAGAGTGTAATACTCATGTTTGTGAAAACTGAGAGATCACTTGCCCTCCCCATCTTTTCTTCATTTGTCACCAGTTGGGATGAAACTACCAAACATTATCTTCCTAAGGAGAAAAAGGTGACAAAAGAAAAATCCACGACAAAGATGTCTTGAAAAACAAAAATGGAAGAAAAACAGAAAGATACAGCAACAGCCTTCATCAGTCTTAACAAAAGGTGATATAGCACCTAAAAGTGGTGCCCCAGTGAAGAAACCTGGAACCCAGACGACCCCAGAACATGGGAAGAAAAAACGTGGCAGAGTAAAACGCCAACTTAAATTGACAAACGACTCTGAAGATGAAATTCCACAGCTGGTACCAATAGGAACAGCTCCAGCTAAAGAAAATTTAGAGACTCAAAAACATGCCACAGGAAAGAAGTCTTCAAAAAAGAGTCCTGGTCCCACTACACCTCATGGAAAGAAGAGAAAGGTCTTACCAGCTTCAGATGCCATGAAAGCTGCAGAGCCTGAGACCCCGGGTGAAGCGTCAGGAAAGAAGCCAAAAATGAGAGAAGAGGCAGAGAAAGAAAGAAATCCTTTACTGACAAAAAAAGACCCAAGACAGACTCCAAAAAAGCCAGAGGCCAAGGCCTTTGCTACTTCTACTAAATCTGCAAGAAAAGCTCCCCATACTCCTAAACGATTGCCCAAAGTCCCTCATTCTACCTAAAGTCAGTGATTCAACCAGAGGTAACATCCAAACTACCTGAAGAGCTTTTTAGAAATATTCGTGTCTAGCCGGGCTTTGTGGCAAGCGCCTGTAGTCCCAGCTACCCCAGAGGCTGAGGCAAGAGAATCGCCTAAGCCCAGGAGTTGGAGGTTGCTGTGAAATGTGACACCACAGCACTCTACCTAGGGCAATAAAGTGAGACTCTGTCTCTACAAAAAAAAAAATAAGTAAAATAAATAAAAAGAAATACTCGTGTCATGATCCCATTGTAACCTCCAAGTATGGAGCCTGGATTTAAATATATTTTTTTTAAACCACCACGTGTAATTCTGATAAATGTTCTGGGTATAAGAACCAGTGGTTTGTCCCGAGCCTGACTAGAAGCAGATCCATCGAGCTACTTCAGCGTAGCAACGACTCAGCAAGGCCCGGCCTGAAAATGCCTCTACCTAGATACAGCCAATGTGGTACCATGCCACTGGCCCGACCCTGTCACTCACCTCTTCCCCCGCCTTCTTTCCCTGCCCCTTCTCCACAATAAAAAAATAAATAAATAAAATAAATAAATTGGAACTAAAAAAAAAATAAATAAATAAAAAAAAAAAAAAAAAAAAATATATAATCACTCACACTTTCATATGAAAGATAAATCACAACTATAGCCAGGAAGAAGGAGGGAAGAGGGGAGAGATTGAATGGAAGGAAGTTAAATGATGGGACCATTCCTATGGTTCATACTGCAAGGGTACATGTCAATTCTTAAGTATAGAGCATAAATGTCTTAACACAATAAGAAATGAGGTGAAGGCTGTATTAACTAGTTAGATGTAAGCATTCCAAACTGTGTATAAAATCAGCATATTGTACTCCATAAAGGCATTAATGTATCCATAATCTATGTGTTTATGACTCAATTTAAAAAAAAAAAAAAAGAATTTTTGGCCTTTTGTGTGTTTTTTCACTTATTTGTTGTACATCTTATGTTTGTATTTAAAACAAAAAGGAAAACTCTATTACCTTAAAGATCAATAATATAAATTTCAGAAGATATTTTCATATGATTTTCAAATTTATCTAAGTCTCATAGAGTTTAAAATTAAGAGGGAATTTCAAATGCTATAACTGAAAAGTACTCTTTTAATAATATTTTATTCAATTTAGAACAAATCACCTGATTTGTTTATGCCTCTATTTCCTCATTTGTACAAGGAGTTAGCTGGATAATTTCTAAAAAATAATCCAACCAAAGATCATAGCAGAACTAACATTAATTGTGATGACAAAACAAAAATTACATAATAAAAGCTAATCACACAGCAGGATAAACATTTAAACAAAATTTAAATCTTAAGGAGAATAACACAAACTTAGAAAAAAAAACATACTATTGTAAAAAAAAAACATACTATTGTCATTGTTTAAATTACCGTATATACTCGAGTATAAGCCAACCCGAGTATAAGCTGACCCCCTTAATTTTACCCTAAAAACTGGGAAAACTTAGTGACTTAAGTATAAGCCAAGGTGGAAAATGCAGCAGCCTCTGGTAAATTTCAAAAATAAAAATATATACCCAAAACACTTACAATAATTGAGGAATCAGTAGGTTAAATGCTTTTCAATATTTATTGCTAAAGAAAAACTGTAAACTAGCAACAACAACTTTAAAACTTTAAAGTGC